>JASCZI010001417.1:0-11487 GCA_036250425.1 Stylosanthes scabra
TATGCGTGGGGTGACTTTGATGCTTGCTTTGCTGGGTGGTAATGGGTCACGCATATGCGTGGGTAGCTGACTGATGTCCACGCATATGCGTGGGTTCCTGGGTGATGTTCACGCATATGCGTGGGGCCTTACTTGCTCCTGAAGCTAAGTTTCTGGATTCCATATTTTTCATCTTTTCAACCTGTTTTTCCTACAATAATTATAAAAAAACATCAAAGTACCATGCATTTAACATAATCACAATTATAATATATATTTGGCTGCTTTTCATGAATTATTGCATTAATATCACAAAGAATTGAGTATGATTTATCCTAGAAAACCTCTAAAGATTCTCATACATCAATCATCAAATGTGACCCCAATATCAGTTGGAGGACTAAAATCAGCAAGCAGTTTTTTCTCAAACTCGTTCTCAGTAATCACATCCTTCAACGATTTCTTTGAGTTCTTATTTTCACCTTCAATGCCCTGTAGAATGTTCAGCCCATACTTAATGCTTTCTGCAGATATCACAGGCTTAAGGCTAACACCATGGCCGTTGCTCAGTTTGCATATTGCCCTCTCTGCGTCTCCTTGTCTTCAATCAATGCCTTCTACTCAGGTTTGTCCTCTGGTCTATTCTAACTACTCTTGCAATCCTGCCTGTTGGACTGGTATGCCAATTTGAATCTAGGTCACCTGCTCTGGTTAATTTAGCAACATCATTAGCTAGCTGATTGCCTTCCCTTGGAGTCCATGTGAAACCGTATCCTGTTAAATGTTGAGCTAGTTCTGTAATGTCTTGTAGTAATGGTCTTATCTCCCAAATATTTATTCCTGATTTGATTGCCTGAATCAATTCTCTATTGTCTGATTCAAATATTGTATTTGTGGATTCTCTTCTTGTAGCTTCTAACAGACCCTCCCTCATTGCACAAGCTTCTATTGCTAGGACTGAAGTTGCATGCATCTTGGATGAATGCCCTGCAACGATGTTGCCTTCATGGTCTCTAAATATGGTTGCTACTGCTCCCTGTCCCGTGTTGCAGTCATAGTTGGCATCCAAGTTGCATTTAACCCATCCTGGTAGAGGGGCATGCCAGGTCACTACTCTCATATCTCTTGTATTCTGTTGCTTGGGTGTTGCTTGCTTAGGATTTGTTGTTGAAAATTCTTGTTCCAATGTTGAGGCTCTGAATATTGTTGTGCTTGGATTGGGTTTTGTATGTTGATAGACAGAGTGATTCTTTGCTTTCCATATCTCCCACATGATATATGCTATTTTGCTTAGATAGATGTTGTAACTGTTCCCATGCTCGGTTTTCATTTGGTTTACTTTATCTATTAGCAATTTGTTTATCGTGGAAACTGTGGTTTTTGTTGGGCAGCATTGTATTTGGCTTCCAAACCAAACTGCCCTTGTCCAATGGCATAGTAATATAGCATGTTTCACTGTTTCCGCTTCTTCTCCACATATCGGGCATACATCATTAACGCAAACTCTCATGTTCTTCAAGTTTTGAAACACTGGAATGCTATTGTGTGCTGCCCTCCATAAGAAATTTTTAATCTTTTTTGGTGTTTGTAGTCCCCAAATGATTTTCCATACCTCATTGCTATTATTGCTTGTTGATGGGGTGTTATTGCCTGTTTGTGAATATTTCTTGAGAATTTTATATGTTGTGCTTACTGAATACTCTCCATCTTATTTGTGTGGCCAAATAAATGTGTCTTGTCCCTGTGTTCTGCGTGTAGGAATTTTAGTTATTTGCTGCACTTCTTCATTAGTAAAGAAACGGTTTAGCTTGTTCAAATCCCATTGCCCATCTTCCTGAAGCAGCTCGCTGACCATGGATATATCTCTATTAATCGTTGTAGGCCCATTATCGACTCCATAAATCCATCTATCCTCCCAAATTCTTATATTGCATCCATTTCCTATACTCCACCTACCATGTTTCAATAGTATATCCCTTCCTTCCAAGATACTCTTCCACGTCCATGAGTTGTTACTTCCTCGCTTCGCAGAACGGGAATCAGTATGTGGAAAGTATTTGGCTTTCAGGACTTTCACCCATAACGCTTCTAGGTTCTTCAAAATCCTCCACGCTTGTTTGGCTAGAAACGCTAGGTTCTGTAGATGTAGTTCTTTAAATCCCATTCCTCCCTCTTGCTTGCTTCTGGTGATTCTTCCCCAACTTTGCCAGTGAATTCCGCGCTCCTTTTCGCTTGATGCCCACCAAAATTTGGCAATTTTTGTGGCTATCTTTTGGCAGAAAGACTTCAGAAATAATACAACATTCATCGCATAGCTGGGAATAGCTTGTAACACATATTTTATCAATACCTCGCGCCCTGCTTGGTTCAAGAGCTTTTCCTTCCAGCCCTCAATTTTCTCTGTGATTCTCTCTTCGATCCAACTCAAAGCCTTATACTTCGATCCTCCCCATTGCGCTGGTAATCCTAAATATTTCCCCGGGTTATCCCAAGCTCAGATTCCTAGTATCTCCTCAATTTCTACTCTTTTATTTATCGTAACAGCATTCCCAAAGATTATACCTAATTTCTCTAAATTAATTCTCTGACCCGAAGCTTCAGTGTAGTTATTGAGAATAGATATAATCTGATAAATCTCTTCGTCATCTGCTTTGGAGAGGATGATGCAATCATCGGCAAACAAAAGGTGCGAGACTGTAGGTCCTGATTTGCTTGTTTTCACTCCCGCAATTATGTCCTCTCTTCTTGAATCCTCCATTAAAATTGTGAATACCTCTGTTGCGATTATGAGCAAATACGGAGAGAGCGGGTCTCCTTGCCTCAATCCCCTCTGTGGCTTGAAACTCCTAGATAGCTTGCCATTAATCTTCAACTTGTAGCTTACCTTCCTAATGCAGTCCATTACAAGTGTAGTCCATCTTGATTCAAACCCAAACGCTAAGAGGGTAGCTTCTAGAAACTCCCATTCCAGCCGGTTGTACGCTTTATTCATATCAACTTTAACTGCAAGATTTTCTGTAGCTTGCTGACCTTTCTTTTGTAAAGAATGAAACATTTCCTGAATTATGACTATGTTATCTTGGATTTGCCTTCCACTCACAAATGCACTTTGGATTGGAGACACAACCTGGGATATAACGTGTTTCAGCCTATTCACTATTACTTTGGAGATGATTTTGTATATAAAGTTGCAACAACTGATTGGCCTAAGCTGGTGCAGAGTTTCCGGGGTCTTAGTTTTAGGAACTAACACTATGACCGTTTCATCAATGTTCTCTGGAAAGTTCCCCCAATAAAGAAGCATTTAACAATGTCACAAACCTCTTTCCGAACTTGATCCCAATGTTTCTGGTAAAATAGCCCATTGAGGCCATCCGGTCCAGGAGCTTTAAGAGCGCCCATGCTAAAAACCGCGTTCTTAACTTCTACTTCCGTTATCTCAGCCATTAGGTCTTGGTTCATTGCCGGGCTAATTCTTACTGGAATTTTGTTCATACACTGCTGTATATTTCGGGTTCCTTCAGACCGGAAGAGCTTTTGGAAATGCGCAGTCGCCAGGTTCAGAACTTGCTCTTCCCCTTCCACCCAGCTTCCATCATCCGTTTTCAACTTTGTTAAATTGTTCCTGTCTCTCCTTTGTATCGTCGATGCATGGAAGAAGGCTGTGTTCTTATCTCCCATCTGCAACCATTTAATTCGAGATCTTTGTCTCCAGTAATTCTCTTCTTGCTGCCATAGTCGGTTAATTTTCATTCTAAGAACTTGGGTCTGCTGCTGAACTTCCTGGGACTGTTCACTATTTTGTAATTCTTCTAGCTTGGTTTTCAAATTTGCTATCTCTTTATCTGCTCTTTTGAAAGTTGCCTTGCTCCATCTTGTAAGCTCCGCTTTGCAAGCTGTTAGTTTTGATGATAAAATCTGCTATTCATCTCCTTGTTTAGTATGTTCGTTATTCCATCCCGCCCTTACTATATTCTCACAATCTTCATGTTCTGCCCAAAATTTCTCAAACACAAATTGACGTTGTCTCCTCTCTTTTGGAGCTAGGTGTAGAATAAGTGGTGCATGGTCTGAGCTCACTACTGGTTGCGCCATTAGCTTAGCATGTTGGAATACTCTTCTCCATTCTTTCTCGTCAACCAGTAGCTTAGCATGTTGGAATACTCTTCTCCATTCTTTCTCGTGTGACGAAATCATTTCTCGGGTTGCTATACCACGTGAACCTTGCCCCCTGAAGTTCCATATCCATTAGGGCATTTGCATCAATAAATTCTCGGAATGCTGTAATTTGATTTTGGGGCTGTGGGTGTAGTCCGTCTTTTTCTTCTTGGGATAGAACATCATTGAAATCACCAATGAATAGAGATGGCTCTGCTGTAACACCTGTTGTACTCATTAGGTCCCGCCAAACTTCTTTTCTTGTCCTTGGGTTAGGATGACCGTATATGAAGGTGTTGTGCCAAGTGTTACTACTCCCATCTGTTACATATGCTTTAATATAGTTCTGAGACCACGCATACACATTAACCGATATGTTCTTCTTCCAAAATATACACAAGCCACCTGACAAACCATGAGATTTTACACAAAACATTTTATCGTACTTCAACCTTCTCCTAATCTTATCTGTACTAGCTTTACTGGCCTTAGTTTCCATTAAAAACAAAAGGGACGGCCTATTCTTCCTACATAAGTCCATTAGCTCTCTTACTGTCGCGGGCGCCACCAAACCCCTACAATTCCAACTTAATATATTCATGGTTGAGGGTGGGGCGTGGTTGGGCTCGCCTCCTCAGCCATGTGTTCAGTCTCCTCCCCTTTCCACGTTTTTTATTCTGGTTGTTGAGCAATCTCTTGTGTTGTGTTCTCTACTTCTTCTATAATCATTGCCTGATTTAGCTCCTCTTTCTTTCGCTTAATATGCAGGTTGTGCCTCAGCGTATGTGCTAGTGCTTCTTGTTGGAGATCCTCGTTGTGCTGGCCTTGTACTTCCTCCTTTGAGTCTGCCTCTTCTACAGGAAACTGAACTGTATACTGCTGGTCTGGTGGTTTGCGTACCAGCATTCTCCTCCCTAGATGGAACCAGGTACTCCTCTGCTTCGGCTTCTCTCTATAACTCCATATGTCTATAATTTCCTGCTCAACAAACTTACTTATCTTGTTCTGCAGCACCTGCTTCAATGCTTCCTTTATTGGCATTTGATTGAGCTCCTCCTCCGTAAAACAACCTTGGTTGCCATTGTTTGTCGCCTCAACTCTTGGCTGGGATTGTTCCTCATCAACCTGGGCATTTCCTTTGCCGTTGTTCACATTAGCTGCAGGTTGGTTAACCGAACCTGACTTTCCTGGCTCTTCCTCCATTTTCCTGAGCTCCTTCATGTTGTGTGCAGGGATCTGTGGAGGCGGGTCTACCTCCTTCATATGGAGCTCCTGCAATGGAATGCCCTGCGATGATTCACCTGCATGGAATAGTGTAGTGAAAACGTTCTCACCTTGGCTTTCAACCTCTCTTACCTCATGGTTAGTAGACCTTCCTCCCTCATTTTCCGCACTTAAGGCTGCTCCTTGTTCATTTGCTGTACTTGTTGTATCTTGCCTTTGTTGACACTGTTGTTGAAAGATTTACCTTTGGTGGTATCTGAGCAGATCAGTCTCCCATGGATCAAGTTGTATTCTAGCTTCGGGCTCCTCAAGCTCCTCAATTGGGGGTGGTCTAATTGCTCCCAGCCCTGGGATATATCTGGGCTTTTGTGGATCCCAGGATGCTGCAACCACAGGTCTCGAGCAGTCACGTTTGTTATGGCCAATGATGCCACACCTCAAGCAATAGGTATCTTGAATTCTTTCATACCTGAAGCTTAACCAAACTTTAGGTAAGTTTGGTCTAGTTAGCCAAATCCCAGTGGAAGTGGCCTAGAGATGTCTATGAATAGCTTGACACGTAGGAAAGATCGGTGAAGAAGGTTATTAACTAAAGGATTTTCTGTCTCCAGGACCACACCAAACTTGTTGCCAATAGTTACTGCTGTGAGTGTTGACATATAAGAGAAAGGAACTCCATGTATCTGCATCCAGAGTTCCATGATGTTATGATTAATTTCATCTATTGGTTGTAATCACCTCCAAATGCTCAAGTTGATTAGGTGACCTCTGAAACTCCATGGCTCCCTGTTCAGAATTTGCCTCCCTTTCTCATGGTCAACGAAACTTAGGAGAAAGGTGTTCTTGTCGACCTCCGTAATAGCTACACCGCTGGAGTTTCCCCACATTCCCATTAGCCCAGCTTTGATAGAGCCAAAGCCGAATTGCTTCTCTGTGATGATCTTCTCGACGAGGTTGTAGTTGTTCATATTGACACCTTGATTTGGTACCGGATCCATTTGTATTACTGCTCCGTCTTTTGCTACTTCGTTTGCCATTATAACTTAATTATAATTTGTGGATTTTGTGTACAGGTTGGAACTGTATGCTCTAGGAACTGCACTACAATATCGTTTATTAAATATAGGAGTACCCAAAGGAGTTACTGCAGCTTCAAGATAAACATTCTTGAGACTCCAAGCGGTGCAAGACGATCTGTAATTTTACTAGAGTGCCATGTAATCTTTGTATACCAGTGGTGGGTTAAAATTGTTACAGGTTGAAAGTTGTAATTATAGTCAAGCGGTGCTTTGATATTGATGCTGGGCACCTAGAACTATGTGGATTTGAATATGTTCTTCCTCTCCAAAGAGAGAGTAGCTCCCCAATTGAGAGAATACCCTTCAGTAAGGAAAACCTGACCGACCTCCTGAACTTGGTCTTATTATTTCATTGTTTCTCTTTTCTTTTTTTAGGTTGACATTAACGGATAGAACCCAAAAATAAAGTAACAAATGAAAATGTAATTAATTAAAATTTTAATAAACATATACGGAAAGGGTTTTTTTATTTATAATTAAAAATATTCTATTAATTAATATCTTTATTATTGTGTTTTTTCTTAGTATTTCAATCAAGTTGCATTTAATTTACACATGTTTACTTTTTTTCATAAATGTTTATTTTTAAAAGATTAAATTAAATTGTTAATTTAAATTATAAATCTTAAGTTAATTAAAATTGAATTAAATGGAAAAATAAAATAAAACTGATACAATCTAAATTGCAATAAATTATTTTATGGTGGAAGTTTTCTGGATATTTTATATTTTATATGTACAATTTTACATATCTAGATGCTATGTATTTTTAGATCTCGGTAGTAAATAAAAAAAATCTAGTTATTTTAAACTGGACTTATTATATCCGAAATGGAATATTTAGATACGTAAATATTTTCAGTTATTCAAATATTAGTAAATAAAGTATTTATTTTATTCATAGAAAAATCCCTATTTATAGTAAAAATTTTCTTTGTGTTATTATTATGGTTTAATTATTTTGTAAGTTTCTATAATTTCACCAAATTTTTAATTAGGTCCTTATATTTTTTCATTTCTATTGAGTCTTTATAATATTTTAAATATGTTATTAGGTCTCTGTTAACGGTAAACGTTAAAAGAAAATATTTATAAAGTGTCAATTATCTACTATTCTCCTACCATACATTTTATGCAAGTTTATATTTATTTAAATATATTTTTCATTCTCCTTTCTCATGAATATTCTTCTAAAATATTCTCAGAATGCATGAATCAATGTTGCATCTCTTCATAAACTTCAAAGTTCATTAAAGAAGAGGGAGAGATTGGAGAATGTTATTTTGTCATTCTAAAATAAAGAAAGATGTTATATGTAAGAGATTTAGCCATTAGTTGTGTCGATATCTTTAATTTAGACATGATGTATTTTATTACTAATTCTAACAATTTTTTTACGATAAAAAACTAATTACAAAATTAAAAATAATATAGGAACCTAACTGAAAGTAAAAAATTATAGAAATTCCTAATTAAAATTTTGATAAAATTACATAGACTAACAGAGTAATTAAATCTATTATTATTAATGGCTTATTCGTCAACGTTCCTAAGCCATTATTAAGTAAGGGGTGATGAACTTATTGTAAATAAGGATTTATTATATTAATAAATAAAATTTAAAATTTATATTTTATTGATTAGAGTTTAGAATTTAGGATTTCTACTTTAAAATTTTAAAATTCATATAGTGTTGCATTTTTTATTTTCCCACAAGGAATATAATTAACTTTTACCGTTGTCAATATTGTCCAATTAAAATTTTTAAACAAGTTCTTAAATAGTAAGCGAAGGAATTAACTTTAATAATTAACAGAACAACATTACACCTTAGGATAGTGCCATTTTTTTATACCATTGATATATTTAATTAGTTTTATTATTGAAAAAAATCACGTTATATTATTGTTATCTTTTAATTTTATGAACTATTATAAAGAAAAAATACTTTTACCAAAATATTTCATGTGTTAATGTGTTATGACTTTTAAAAAAATCATTACTATTGTAGACGAACATTCTTTTTTATCTATGATAAAATTTAATATAGTTTAAAATTTTAAAATATGTTGCATCAAAATTACTTTTATTTTATTGAATTTTTATAACTTAATAAAAGGTTAAATGTTTATTCAATTACGAAATTGCTATAAACATGATGTAATAAATTTTTAATGAAAAATGTCAAATACTATAAAATTGACAACGACTAATAAGATATGATGTAATGTTTATATAGTTGACATTTATTTTATTTAAAAAATTAACAATAAATAAATGAAAATATCATTCCGTTATATTATTTGATGTATAAGTACTAACTATTTTCCTAATTAAATAATTTTCATCTAAATTTGACATTTTCTTGTGGAATATATTAAGTCCGTAAAGAAATTAAATTATTAAATGCAAATAGTGAGGTTCAATTGGTCGTGATCTATTTTTTTTATTCTTTTATTTTTGGTATTTTTTACTTGTTCTGTTTTTGTTTTGTATCCACTTTTATTTATTTATTTATTTATTATTACTCATTTTTGTACTCTTTTATAATATTTTTTATTTTTAGACTATAATAATTTCCTCTTTTGTGAATTGCAATTTTTATATATTAGCACAAATTCCAAAACACTCCATTAATGTTGACTAAAAGTTGTCTTTACTTACAGGTAATCATTTCATCTTATTTAAATCATCTCCTTCTATATATGATATTTACCATTCACATCCAACAATCAATAGTCCAGATTATGAATTATGAGTGGCACGGTGCCATTAATTTATGAGTTGCATCATATATATATATATATATATATATTTTTTTTTTTTTTGTGGCTTTTATTTAATGTATTTGTTTATTTATTTTATATTATTTAATTATCGCTGAAATAAATGAATAATTTTAAAAGTTATAAACATAATTATAAATATCACATATTTATTATATATATATTTGAATTTTGTTTGGTCCTAGTACCATGAATACCCTTTATAGGTTGCTTAATCCAAAAAATATGCATGCATTGCTATCAAATAATAAGCATTGCATTCACAGAATTTTCAATTCATATTAATCAAATTTTTACTTCATCATAACCATTTCATTTCATTTCACTTCACAAAATGTTCACAGGTTTCATAAACTCAACATATGGAAATCTGAATATATAGAAAAATCACAAAGGCTTGACATCACATATTCTCACATAATAATGCCTAATTCTATTCTAAAACAAACCCTTAATTGCTAGTATGCTAATCAAGCCAGCAATCACAACACATAAACGTATGTTGTCTTGAACTCCTCTAACATCATTCTTTGCTCTAAAATTCATTTTCATATATTGCTTCATAACTCTTTGCTAAAGCTCCTACAGCCTCTTTGCCATAAAGATGCCGTTCCTACCATATTCTCCTTCTTCAATGTTTTCCTCATCCAATATATCCAACAAGTAGAAATACTTACAATGCGGTTGAGTTGTTTGAAAATTGAATAAAAGGGATAGGCAGAGCCATTAGAAATGATAGTTCTACAACATAAATAAAACAGAACAAATAAAATAAAGCTTTGAGCTTTGAGCATTGGTAACGATAATAACATAGCTTTGTGCATGATTGGAAAATGATAGCATAGCTCCTGCAATGACATTTTGGGTATGAAAACTTCTTCTTTCTAGATTGTCCTAAGCTGTTGTTGGAGAGAGTACATGTCCTGATATCTCCGCCAAGGGTGTGACTTCTTGTTTCAGAAGATTGTCCTCTACGACTCATTCTCGGAGATCAAGGTGTTGGAAGAGAAGGAATTATTTTTCTGCAACAGTACAGGGGTTGAAGAATTAGGGTTCATGCATTGAGGGAATAAGAAGATGGGTTTTAGTTGTAATTATCAAGGGTGGGGCTGTTTATTTACACACTATTGACATCCTATCACTTAACGGCCAACACATGAGTTAACGTGACACGTCTACAAGTGCCGTTAACCAAACATCGATGGAAATTGACAGAGGCACTTCACTGGTTCGTCAATGTCAAGAGCCGACATGTGTATTTTTTTTTCTTCGGGGCCTCGTGGTCCCTCAAGAATTTTCTAAGTGGCCGGGTAGGGTAGGGTGGGCACTCATATATTAATTTTCTCCTTATCAATACTAAAAGCGTGTTGTTCTCTTCCCTTGTCGCTTTGTCCCTCCTTTTCCTTTTTAATACAAAGAAGCCTCGTATATGCTCATCAAAAGAATCAAAGTACTAAACTTTTGCCAACATTTTACTCAGAAAAGGTTAACCACCCTCCAAATTATTAGTCCAAAGTCCAAAATTCAACATTTCCACAGCATTCAATGCTGCAAATTGTCCACAGCAAATAAAGCCAAGAAGAACACACACTACTCCTAAACTCTCAAACATTAACCACATGATCTGAGAATTGAGAAACACAAACAATCACACACAAGAAAAAGACAAAGACCAACAACAAGCACCAAACAGAAAACCATGATCCCAGCTTGTTTCAGCCAACCCAACACAGCTTCAAGCTCAGGTATTTCCAAATACCCACAAAACGTTGTAACACGCATATACCAAACACAAGTTTGCAACAACACAACGTATCTCACACTAAGCTGGTCAAGAGCACTTCTTTCTCATTCTTTAACCATTTATGCACCACATGCATTCTCCATAACCATACCTCTAAGGCCACCATCTTTCTCATTCTTCAGAACAAGACCCGGATCGAAATCCATCAGCCTCGCCAGCCGGAAACACAAACCGTCGCAGAAGATCAAGATTTTCTGGGACTTCTCCAATGCAAGATTCTTCCAGAACCATGCTGAGCCAGAGTCATGCTTCTACCTTGCAATATGGTGCAATGGAAGGCTTGAGTTCTTTCTTGGTGATCTCATTCAAAATCAACAACAACAACAAGGCAGTGATCAGGTTCTGCTTTCGAGAAGAGAGCATGTGTTTGGAATAATGAGTTATGTGTCAAGGGGTGTGTTCTTGGGTTCTAAGCGCGAGATAGAGATTGAATGCATCAACAATGGAGGGGTGTTAA
>JASCZI010001419.1:0-15559 GCA_036250425.1 Stylosanthes scabra
ATATATATATATATATATATATATATATATATAAAAGTTGATATATCAAAATAATATCAGGCTTTAGTTTCATAGAGGCGGTTGTGTAAAATCGTGAGTCGCTTCTTTTTCATTTTCTGCTCACAGCGGTTGAAAATAACCGCCTTTGTTGAAGTAAAATGATGGTGGCCGAAGTTCGCTCCACGACGATTTTGAAAATCCACATATGATGTGCCATTATCTGTAGAAAATCATGTTTGTTAATCCCTGAAAAAATAGCGTAGTTTCGAAACCGCCGCTAAAAAATATCAGATAATCCCTGAGAAAGATAGCGACGATCCAAAACCACCGTTATAAACTGAAATGGCTGCGGTAGTTCCAAACCGTCACCAAAAACCGCGAGCACCTAGCAGCGATTGTTCGAGTGGTTGCTTAAAATTGACACCGCTTTGTTCACAACTCTTTACGTAGCCGCATTTCTAGAATCGCCGACCGCCGTGGGAGTTGACTGGCGATGGTTAAAACTGCTGCGACTCTTCTAAAAAATTGTCGTCGGTCACTGTTTTCTCTGTAGTGTTGATTTTTTAGTTCATATATTGTTAATTAGTTATATACAGCACAATTGTTTTAAAATAGATTGCCTTTGAATAATTAGGAAACAACTACACTTAAAGATTTTAAAAACTCACTGTCATTTTGTCATCATTGAATCATATATACAAATTAAACTTAACAGTAGAAAAATAATTTTTTTTTTTTTATGAAATACTAAAAAAGACTAAATACATAATCCTATATTGTGACTAATTAATGATTAATTTTTAATATATATATATACAACAATTTTATTTGCACACCAAAATCAGTCATCAAATTAGCCATCAGTGTATAATACGCATCAAAATACAAAATATATACTAAAAATAAGTTAAATTACACATATATTTTGCATTTTGATGCCTATTATACGTTGGTGGTCGATTTAGTAGCTAATTTTGTGTACACTTAGCATAACTCTATTATTATTATTATTATTATTATTATTATTATTAGCTTCTGGTTTCTTCATCACAATTATTCATCGTACTTTTGTTACATGGTGTGTGTCTATATATAATCACCATATATAAAAAATATATTTTTGACATTTTATAGAAAACATTTTACGAATATATATATATAATTCTATATGAAAAAGTGGTTTTGACCAATCAAGTGTAACCAAGTTATTTATTTTTATGTTAAATAAAAGACTATTTCGATATCAAATAAAACTTTATTTATGTATAATTTCTTATACTATTTGACACTAAAATAATATTTTATTTAGTATAGAAATAAATCACTTGGTTAGCCAAAACCACTTGTTCTACTACCATTATCAATAATAATAATAATAATAATAATAATAATAATAATAATAATAGCAATGTAATAATCATGAGAACATGAACTCTGGTCCATGCATGTATGGTAGAAGCTTATCGATCGCAACAAGAACAGTTGCATACATCTATCAACAATATTAATATAATGAATAAAATTAAATTAAATAATTATGTCTCCCTTTCACATTTGGTCTTGATAAACTATACCCTTATGAATCTAAGAAATTAAACTTAGATACCTTCGGTTATATATATATATATATAGACGCATGTGGATAAAGATGAAATATCAAATCAACCATAGAAACGAACCTTGTCTTCTTGCCTGGTGATAGTGTAAAAAGAGAAAAAAGAAAAAAAAAATTGAATATGTCAACCTATAATAATTGATGAGAAGAAACAGGAAACAAATTCTGTTATTTTGAAAACAGAATACGTTACTTCAAAAGAAGTCATTCAACGTAATTACAAGAAATTAAAGATTATAATTTTTTAGAGAAAAAACAACCCTATAACATATTAAAAGGACATAAAAACTATTTATCAAATTAGTTATTTGTATAAAATATGACATAAAATATAAAGGTATAAAAAAACCAACCACCAAGTTATTCATCATATATTTGTGTACATTTATATATAAATATACGCATATAAATTAAATAATCAGATATACGGAAAAGTTATACGCATATAAATATACAATTTTTCAGGTAGCTAATATATATATATATATATATATATATATATATATATGATAATATTATTTGAACAAGTAGTTTTGATTAACCAAGTGCAATTAAGTAATTTATTTTTATATTAAATAGAATATTATTTTGACACAAAAAAAATAGAATATTATTTTGATATTAAATAGCATAAAAATTATACATAAATAAAATTTTATCTGACATTAAAATAGTCTTTTATTTAATACAAAAATAAGTGACTTGATTGATCAAAATTACGTGATAGAATAAATATGCTTGCCCAAAATGGTTAGAACGTGGTACATTTGAAGTTTATGAAAAAGTAAAGAAAAACATATATAGAGACATAAAGCAAGTTAAAGAAAATCCGATCCAACAAGAAGCATGAAAATGACAGCCAAAGTTTTTTTTTTTTTTTAATGTCCAAAAATAAGAGACTCACAGGCCATAGCCATCATAGTCCATAGTTCGTTGGCAAAAAGAAAAAATTAATTAATAGCGTAATTTGTAAGGAGATTACATTTTCAAAATAAAAACACAAAGGTCAAAGGACATCATATCTATCATATTTTTATTTATTTAATTCTAATTTTACATATAAAATGTACTTTTCCCTCTCCAATCTCCATACGTTATTATGAAGATAGATAAGTAGTTTAGCTCGTATAAAGCTATTGAACATAGTTATTATTAGATTAAATTAATATATTAGTTTCTAAAATTTCTTCAAAATTTATAATTAAATTATTATATTATAAGTCGATGAGCTGTATGTAGGTCAAATGACATTTATTCTTTTCTTTAAAAGAAGTCTCAATTTCGAATCTTTTTCTAACATATTTTTTATAAAAAAAAAATTATATTTTAAAAATTTTCAATCGAGTTCTTATACCAGTTTTAAATTTATAATTATATTTTTATTAAAACATATTTATTCATTTCATATTATTAACAAATATTAACCATAACATATTCCGTTGAAATTAAACATTTTTAAAATGACAAAAAATTAATTGCAAATTTAAAGTTGGTATAAGAATTTAATTATGAATTTGTTTAAAATATAGAGACTAATTGAATAATTAATCTCATTAATATTATTAATATTATTATTATTATTGTTGTTGTTGGATTGGAAAGTAACAAACAAGAGTCAAAATCACTAGGATTAAAAACTTGTTTCCTTCGTTGAAATAATACCCTATTATTAGCTTCATATTTATTATTGATAGAAATGAAGAAAATTATCTACTTGAGATAGTCTTATATCAATTATATTATTATATGTTTAATTTTTAGTTAATTATGCCTTAACCTTCCATTTGTTGGAAGCTAACACAAAATCTCTAGTTTTATTGGAGTTTATCTTTCAGTTGGTAAAACTGTAGGATAGTACTAATAATCGCTACAAATAATATTATTTTAATTTGATTGGAAGAAATCTGCAAAAGCCAACGAAACAAGTATAGTTTTGTTGAACGCATGAATTGAAAACAAATGGCGTCGAAATTTCAATGGTTGAATTCAATGTCAAATTCAACTTCTCTTATTATCTTAGGCCATATAATAATATTATTATTTGTATCTAAATTCTATTATTAAAAATTCAATTAATTTAAGTTGAAGAATTTCAACCGGCGCTTCTAAGATAATAATAATAATAATAGTTCAGACTTTAGAGACTTGTTAATTTGAAAATGTTATTTTATCTTAACATAATAACATTTCATGAATGATTGTGACCACAAAAGAAATAGAGTTTGACTATAAGCATTTTTATTGAACATGGTTTATTAAAATGATGTGACAACGGATTCACAATTATTCCGTCTAATGACCACAATTGTTTTTTAAAATAGAAATATTTTTTATTTAAAAAATAGAAACAATTTGATTATTACTATTTTGGGTAGCGTTACTCATTTGACAACTACATCAAGTTTTAGAATGTCAAACTCAATAAAAACTAAGAAAAAGGAACCTCATTCTATTAGACTTTTTTGTTAAATGGGTCAACTTTTTATATTTTGTTTAATGGGTCAACTTTTTTATATTTTCTAGGAGCCTAGAATGCAAGCATTTACAAAAAACTTAAAAAATAATAATAACTAACTTTGGTTATTGCTTTCTTGGTTTGTGGTAGAATATAGATGCAGCGCCCAATGACTAAACTCTCGAATACCAAAGAAACACACAAGATGGATGGATGGCTCTTCGAAATAAATATCCTCCATTCTCATCGTGCAAAAAGAATCGAATCCGGAAGAGACGATTAAACGACACAGATCATATCCATATGTGCCAACTTCTAATTGATCAAATTTGAAGTGTAATGACTCATGAGTGAGTGAATGCATGATTCACCAAGCTAAACCTCATACATATAAAACATTACCATTCTTCATTCTTTTTGCTTGTTGATAACTTGCTTAATATTAATACACCATGAACAATCTCAATTAACAATTCATCCATGGAGGATAAACTTTTTCCAATAAGGTATTCAGTTTCATACATTCTATTATAACAAGGAAAATCTCTAGTACCAAAGTTTGGGGGAAAGAAGCAGATACAAAAAACCCTATCCGATTTGGCTCAATTTAAATTTATATAGGTTTATATTCAATTCATCCTTTGTTTCTATAATGATTCAGGCATTCAATGGTGAACATATCTTTCTAAACTTCACCAAGATCAAAATGATTACGTTGATATTTCACAACAGGCAACAGGCTACAGCAGCTTTTCGAGAGCCAAGTTTTCATCGCCGCCAACAGCTTCCAAAATGTTCCTTACTTGAGCTTCGGGAAACCCCATCTCCACGAGTTTCTGTACCTGTACCAAGTTAAACAGAAATTGCAGCTGAGATCAAACATCAAAGCTACATAATGTCATAACTCAACAGATTCAGAGTAATCATAGAAATGGAAATCAGAGAAGGTAGCTTAAATGTTCTTGTCCAAGACAAGTTGTTTTTATGCCCAAACAAATAAAAAACAATCCATTGGTATAAGCTTACATAATATCAACAGTAGATTCATCAAAAATAAAACCTACATGTTCAATCGTTTTCTAATAAAACCCTCATAAGAGAACTATCTGGTATGAAAATATAAACTAGATCAAGATAAAATTTTCTTAATCAAGTGTTTAATGAAAAAATGGCCAGCGATTCAGCGAATACAAGCATTCATAGAGCATTGAATTAATCACCAATGTATTCAAAACAGAACCACGCAAGAAACAAATGAAGAATCGCTTTCAATGTAACCAAATATTTCACATTGATACAACCAATAAAATAAGCTCAATAGCGTGCATCCACATTCTAATAACATAAACACATTAAGCTTGGTACCTTATCTTCAATCCCGAGAGAAGTGGGCTTGGCGAAACTTTCTGTCCAGTAGCGAGCAGTGTTAACAAATGTCTGATAGTCTTTCAGATACTGCATTTTCCATAGATAGACAAAAGGTTAAAATGATTCAACTAGCAAAAAGTACAAAGAGTCAAAGAGAAGTTTTCTACTTTTCCAGCAGCATTCTATAGAAGTATAACAGTCTCAAATACGACAAGAAAAATTTCTTTAGTCGAGAGACAACCATGAACAAAAGAATTAGTTAAGACCTGCTGTGCCACAACGGCATCTTGAGGATCATCTGGTTGAGGAGCAGAGAGAAGAGCTTGCACAGAAAGAAGCGCAGTCTTCAGAGTGAGCGCAGGGCTCCATTGATCCTTCAATATGTCCAAGCAAATAGCTCCACTCTGGCTGCTGATATTAGGGTGCCTTCAAGACGTAACATACACAACAAAATGGATGGTCAATTAACCGAAACAGGTATTTTCATATGGCAACCCACTAACACTGCACTCGGCATGAATGACAATTTCTCATTATACAAAGTCGGTGATAAAGCAACTGAAACCTTGAGTTTGCCCTAGAGCCTGATTACTTCTTATACTATTATGACTTGCTATTCTCCAAATTCGAAAAAAGTATCAAACATGAAGAATGCATTTTGCAAGTTTAACAATCAATGAGAAACAGGTGCAGGGAGATAAAAACATGAGATTGAGATACAGAACTCACAATATCAATAGATGTTGAGATGAAATGCTACATTACCATATGCTATTTTATGAAAAGGAACAATATGTGATGCTTCTCTAGTTGGTTAAAATCAGCTTGTGCCTCGCGTTGATATCAAAAACACAAAATCAAAACAGATGGAAAACCCTAGCAACAAAACCTTGGGGGCAATTGTGTAAACCCGGGGAGGCAAATGAAACCTCGAGTTTGCCACATTACCTGTGTACTTGCAATTATTATAACTCATTACTCAATATTATCCGAATTTGAGATAACATTGATATGAATATGAGAAATATATCCATGATGCTCAATAATCAATGAAAGTTGCACATAAGGGCGTCAACAGCAAGATCTCAACATATTATGCCACATTCTCCCACTCTACTTTATGAAAAATGATCAGCATATGGTGATTTTCTAATAGTATACAAGATGTTGCATAGGCGGCATCGATAATGAAATTTAAACAGAATAACTTCTATCTCAAAACCTTTTGACAATTGCATAAATATTCGAAGATACTGGTTTTAAAAGAGCTCATCTTCCAAATCCAAGCTCTAACTATACTCTTATGGATGACATATCCACTCTACAAACCAAATGCCAAACAATAAAACACAATGATTTGCATCTGCACATTGACAAACGACACATTAAGTAGCAATAACAACACCTGAGCCTATCCCTACTAACGGTATATATATATATATATATATATATATATATATATATATAGGAGAAAAGGGACGGGTCTTAAGAAGAAAAAAGACTACGCTTTACACTTCAAGCCCTTCTTACCTCCGAAATCAAAACTCGCAAGCACACCCTAAGGCATTACAATGCTTCCACTTATCAGTGCTTATGGGTGCATTCGGAATGTGAGACAGCCAGACAGGACACTGAAACTGAGTCACACTAATGCCCTTCCTTCTAAACCTTGTATTTTCAGTCCTCAGGCATCTTGCTTTATCTCGGTATCTCTACACACTAACCAAACCAAACCAAACCCCAAACCCCGACGAACAAACTCCTCTAAAGTGAGAAAGCAAGTGATTAATTACGGATAGAGCTCACTCACTAACAATGGAAGTTACAAATTCAATGTGATTCCCTACTTCATTACTTTCCCAAATTTCCTGATATATATATTTTTTTTCCAAACTGAGAAAGGAACTTTCAAATATATAAAAACACATTTTGATTTTCCTACCAGACTTTGGTTGAAAACTGCATCTTTGGTGGTTCAAACGGGTATCCATCTGCAATTGAACACAATGAAGAGTGATGAGCAATAAACCCGAATTGAAGGCATACAAAGAACTCAGAGCAATTGAATTGGGGGAAAATGAAGGTAGGTACCTGGCAATGTGATGTCGATTTTGAAGACGCCGCCTTCGTAAGGGGTTCCGATTGGACCGGGAATGGTTCCGAGGAGAAGAACGAGGTTGTCGGATTTCGGTGTGACCTTGATTCCCGATCCCTCACCGTCCTTACTGCATTCCGCAAGCTCCTTCTGCACGCGCGCAAAGTCTACCATCCTTCTTCTTCTTCTTCTTCAAGAATCAAATTTACCAAAACAAACAAGAACAAAACCCTAAATAATGTCAAAAACCTAGAGAAATGATGACTAATTAAAGAACAAAATTACAATACAAACAAGAATAATCACAATTACATAATTAACTAATTAATTAATTAATGGAATTATTATTATTATATTATTGTTTGGTCGTAAAGATTTTTTTTTTTTTTTTTTTTTGTAGAGGAATAAAGAAGAAAGGGGGAAAAAAAACTTGATGAAGAAGGAGAAGAAGAGTGACCTTGAGTTGTGTAGAGAAGAAGTTGAGAATAAAGGTTGAGTCTTTTTTTGCTTTCTTTGGCGCTCTCTCTCTCTCTCTCTCAGTCTTTCACAGACACTGGCTTGCTTGCAGTGGGAGTGAGTGGTGGTGACCGATGCCATTTTAGAAGCGTTATTTATACTCATTTCTTTTGACCACTATTTTAACATTTAAATAATAATAAATAATAAATTATTGTAATAATAGAATAAAACATCTATGCTTTGCTTACACAAAATTATCAAACCAATTAGTACAGGCTATTACTTTAAGGGATTGATTTATCTGGGAAAAATATAAATTTTACTAATTATATATCTACATGTCTATATTTTATTTTAATTTTAATGAGATATAAGAAATAAGAGAAACTCTTCGAAAACAATGATGCGTGAAATAATAACCAATATTTCAAGAAGAATTATCAATTCTCTCTCCATACCCAACCTTTAATGCCACCAAAGAGTCCATCTCCTACTAAACCCATTTCTTCTCGCTCTTCACGGATCCGTTATCATTCATCGTTCTTGTCAGTCTCCTCGTCGTTGTAGCGTCTCTCTATGCTCTTCTTGTTCTGCGGAACCTTGATTTAGAACTGTTCCAAAGTATTGGTTGGCCTGACAAAATCTGTATTCAGTGGTGTCACAAGGCGGCACCACAACAATAATGTTATCTTCCTTTTATTAGGGTTTTGCATCACAATGTGTTGTTATCTTCTCCTTTTAGCTCCAGCTGCTGTCTTCGTTTCCAAGACATTAATTGCGGTGTCATCATTGGACAAATTTATTGTCAGCGAGTGAGTCTTCCTATTTGACTGGATGACCAATTTTAGTTTGTTGGATGATTCATTTTATTTATTTAAATGTCTTTTAAATTTTAAATGATCAGTTTTATTTTAACGAAAGATTTTTTTTTTGGATGATTAATTTTTGTTGATCACTGTCGTCACCAATCTATTAATTACCTAGCATTATTGAAAAAATAAGATCTATATTAAAAGAAAATTTTTTATATCTATATTAACTTATATCCATGTGCACTACCTTTATTTTAGATATTAACAGTATGTATAAGTAAAATACAATGCATTACTATTTAGAAGCATTGCTAATTAATTTTTACATGGGTATAAAAATAGTATTATAGTTCAGTAAAATATTTTTATACTATAATATTAGTTATCATTGGTATAATACATAGGATTATGCTATTTATATATTAAAATTTAGTTATTAGTATAAAGTATATATCAATTATAAAATATATATTAAAAATAACTTAAATTATATATATATTTAGTTACTGATTAAATTTTGATATTAAAATTAGGTTTAAAGGAAATCAGAAGTTATGAATTAAGCATGGCTACTGAATTGACATAGTTACTTGCGCTAAAGAAAACATGAATAACGAAATGGTGAAGGAAATCGACAGTTTTGTATTAATTCCTTAAATTTATAAATATTTAAATTACTCAAAATGTTATTAACGAATTGAAATTATTTTTTTTTTAAATGTCAAAAGTATGAATAACGTTTCCATATTTGTTATGGTAATGCTATTTGAACAAGTAATTTTGATCAATCAAGTCATTTATTTTATGTTAAATAAAATATTATTTTAGCATCAAATAATATAAAAAATAGCATTTAAATAAAGTTTTGTTTGACATTAAAATAGTCTTTTATTTAGTATATAATAAATAATTTGATTGAACTTGGTTAATTAAATTATTTGTTCACATAAAAATATGGATATAAGGCCTAAAAATCTGCCACGTATTTTAAAATAAAATAGTTTGAAATATTTTCTATCTTAAATTATGTGTAAGAGTTTACAATTAAAAATATTAAATTTTCACACACTATTTATTAGTGTAAAGTATTTTATGCCTATGTACTTCTTTTATGACATTATGTATATCCATTTAATTTTACACAATCATATTGGAAAGGGTAATTAAATTTTAACAAAGTAATTTTGGCTAACCAAGTTTAACTAAGTGATTTATTTATATGTTAAATAAAATATTATTTTGGTATTAAATAATATAAAAAATTGCATATAAATAAAGTTCTATTTAATTGATATTGAAATAGTCTTTTATTTAGTATAAAAATAAATGACTTGATTGTACTTAATTGGCCCAAACTACTTATTCACGCATGTATTGAAAAACATAACTAATTATCCGACTATATATATATATATCTTTTACCACTATAAATTAAAGCCATTGTAGCAATACATCAACCCTAGCTCTATGCCATCTACAAGAGAAAATAAAAAGACTTATTCAATAATCTAACGGATTATGAAGACAATAACTAAAGTTTTTTTATTTAATTTAATATTTATAATTTTGATACATATAATATATACAATTACGCATATTATTATTACATCTAAAATTACACAATTATTCTGACAGTAATTAATAAAATACTAAATAAGATAATTTTAAGATATTTGAACTTATTTTCTATTATATGCTAAACATATTATACCCTGAAAAGGTGATTACATAAGCAGTAAGCACTAAGCACTAAGAAATTTGGCAAAGTTTTACGTTTGTCTTGATTTTAATAAATGGTTTTGAATATATCTAATCTTTTAATCTATGAAGACAGAATAAATTTAATTTAAAACCAAATCATGCATTGTTTAGGTGAAAGAATAAATAAACAATTTTCGTTCATGGGAAGTGCTAAAAAATGGGTTGATGATCCGGTTCTTGATCTTATTAACATTTAGATTCTTCATCTTGCTGAATTTGATCTTGCTAAGTATTTTCTTCTTCGAACTCATCCTTGTTAATAATGGTTTTTCCATTTCAACAGCAAGCTGAACCATTAAGAGAATAATTAACGTCAGATCAAATAAAATAAAATCTAGAAAAATATAAAATTGTGACAATATTTAAATTATAAAATCATCTAACTTAATATAAATTTTATAGAAATATTACCGCATCAGAGCTTTGTGATGCAGAAGCACTTTCCATGCTTTCATCATCAATAATGGATGTTTTTCCAGCTGATGGCTGTTGGAATAACTTCTTTTCATCCGCGGTTTCTTCTTCTTCTTCATTAATAACTGCATTTCTCAATAATGTTAAATTTCCAGAATTTATTAACTCTAATTATCTACTAATTATTATAAGAGATACACAAAAATATATATATAAAAAAAAATTTAATTTAATGTATACTTACATTCTTCTTCCTTCCCGTCGTGGTTGTCGTTGTTTTCTTTTTCTTCTTCAATTTCAATGCAATAAATTTTAAAACTTAATGATCTACAGTCTAAACATATAGAATATTTATTACAATCTTTTTCATCATTTTTGTCGCCGTCATTATTTTCATGTTTTACATTTATTTTATCATATTCATAAAGCTCTTCTCCACCACTATTATTCCTTTCAACACCTTGAAAATCTTTGTGTTCCTCAATACATTGTGCATGCTTCTCTTCATTGTCGTCATCATCGGCGGAATAAGACACCGGAACCACCTTGGAAAGCCTCTTTATGCGCACCAGCGACGCCACACATTCCTTTAAACCGTCTTTGTTGGCGGATTCATCATGCAAAAACCTCGTTTCTTCTTTGTTGATATTCTTGCGACTCGTGAGTTCCTCGAGTTTGCAGGAAGGAGTTCGATGAATGCTTGAAAGGAATGCATCTGTCGTCTTCGCCCTCGTGGCCGCCCCATTCGGATTCATTGGATATAAGCACAAACTTGAACAAAATAAAATACAAATTAGGATTTGGGGGGTTTGTGTATTCACTCTCAATTTTCCTTTAAATAAGAAAAGGAAATGTGAAAGGATGGAGGATTGTTAAGGGTTTTGGTTATAACAAGATACAGTCTGTGTGGACATTCTTGGTACCAAGAATAGGAAATGGATTTGCACATGAACTAATTAAATTAGTATGGAAACTACTACTAAACTTTCTTGTTCTTTCATTATTATTGTTGGAGAGCTTTTCGTCGTGCTCATAATTATGTCTGTTAATTTTTCGTTAACTTTCAAGGATAAACAAATTAAACACACTACTCCAGACGGGTAGCAAAACCATTCTATTACGTGTTGAAAAGTTGTTGAGAAACAAAATCAAGAATTGTAAAATAATAATAATAATAATAATAATAATAATAATAATAATAATAATAATAATAATAATAATAATAGTAATGATAATAATAATGGTTTAGCTAACATCTGCTAGCTAATTGTTCATGCAACATTATTTGAGAAAAATTATCTAATCTCCGTTAATTATTAAAATAGCTAGCTAGTCTAATTAATTTGCAAACTTGTAGCAAAAGAGAAAAAATGGATATTAGTAAGTTAAACATACATGATTTTAGCAGCGGTTACGAAAATCGCCACTAAATGACTGCATAGCAAACCACCGTTTCAAAGATAAAGAGATAAAAGAGAAATCAAATTAAAAAGTTAAAAAAATTACAAATCATGTCTAAATTTTATACACATTTCAATTCAATTGTCCATAATTCTTCTTTTCATACTCTTCATCATTTTTTTCTTAACCAAAAAACTCTCCATTAATTAATTATCAATTGGTTTTTCATTAACAACCATTCCATGCATGATGATAACAATTTGTCATTTTGATTTAACCACTCAATTTATTCAATTCGGTTAATATTGTTATATATATATAATTATTATGCATATGTTTAATAATTATACTTCGGTATTTCATTAAATTTTTAATTAGTTATCATTAATTTTTTTTAATCGTATCTTTATATCATCAATAAAAAGTTCAATTAGATTCTTATTTGATGTAAAACGAATTATATAATATTCCTATAATAAATAATTTAGAAGTATTTCAGAAATTTAATAGTATCCTTTAATAAAGACTTAATCGAAAATTTCAATCTAATACAGAGAATTCACTTATAAACTTTTCGATGATAAGAATCTATATTAAAAATTCTACATATGAAACTATATAAAATTAATCTACAAGGAAATTAAAAATCTTAATTATGCATTTAATTATTAATAAAAATCATACATAATAACTACATTTTCCTTCATCATTGTTATCTGATGAAGACACCTCAGTTATGAAACTAGAACTTGAACAAGAAGATGATGATGATGCTGATTTAGAAGAAAAATGGATGATTGGATTGGATGAAGATATTGGTGAGTTATGTACCCTCATAAAATCAAAGAATAATATTGGCTTATTATTATTAGCCACCTCCACAACATTATTATTATTTTTCATCATCACTACATTATTATTATTAATTTTCTTCACCATGTGATGATGATGGCTTTCTATGCTTCTTTTATTATTCTTCATGAATATGCGGCAAAGAACCCAATCCCCTAACTCTTCTACATACTTCTGCCAACATAAAATGAAATCAATCATACATAAATATGCCATATATACACATCATAAAAATAATAATCTTGTTTTTTGTTTTTTTTTTCCAATGGAGTAAATATCTAATTGGAATTTTAAAAAAAAAAAATAATATGATTTTTTTTAAAGAATGATAAAGTGTCCTTACTCCTTAACTACTATTCTTACACTATATGGAAATACGTCCAATGATCATTATAATTTTTATACAAATTAAAATAGCTTTATTGGTTTGTGTTATAAATTATAGAGTAATAAATAATACTCAATCTAGTTAGTCTTTATTGATAATTTTTTTAAAAATAATATGATTTTTGACAAATAAAAAAGTGACAATGCAATAAAGTAATTCTATGAGTGACACTACAAGAAAAACATTCAAAACCCTCAGATTTACTGTTAAATTTATTATGATGAAAAATTCAACAATATATATCTCAAATCTCATGGCATAAATAATTAAAGACCACCTTGTGATTTTACTTTATAAAAAGGTTCAATGTCCAATTATTACAAAAATATATCATTTATCTTAAAAAGTAGATAATATATTATAGTCTTAACTGAAGTTTATTAGATTGCCCATTAATGAGTCCATTATTAAAAAACTTGTAAAATCCAATAAGTTTGTACTAATAATTGAAAAAATCACCTGAGGTGATGATGATGAAGAATGGGAAAGAGTAGTGACGAGACGATATTCATGCATGATCCAATGAGTTCTAGAAGCACTTGGAGATTTTCCATGATAGAATACAAGAGTTTTTCTTATCCCAACAATATTATTATTGCATAATGATGTTGACACTATTCTTTTGTCTGATCCAGTTGCTTTCCAATATCCAGATTTGGTTGTTCTCTTCATTCGGTTACCATTTTTATACTTCACTTCCTTTGAGCTGAACAAGTATCTATCTTCTTCATCACAATTATTATTCCCTATTCATAATCCATAATAATAATAAAAGAAAAATAATGTCTAATTAGTGATAACATCATATGATATTAGATATTAATCCATAAGTCATATTTTAATCATTACAGTAAGAATTTAATTTTAATATATTATTTTCGATGTAAATCAATTTTTTATATATATATATTCAATTACATAATATCATATTAGAAAAAATAATTATTTTTTATATTGACCAAATTAATGGACATAAAAAAATAATTTGATAATTATATAAAATATTTTATATCATAAGTACACGAAAGTTAAACACATGTATACAATAAGAGTAGTGTTACGAAATCAATATTAGAAAATCAATTAGAAAATCAATGAATAAGTAAACATCCAAAATTATTAAGATTTATCATCCATATAATATAAAAGTTATCATCCATAACCCCTCATTAGCTCCCAAATAAAAATTTCTTATACTTTTCCATACGATAATAATTAATAACCTAGATGGAATAGCTAATGTTGAATTTAATAATAAGCTGATGCATGAAAAATATGTCAATAATGATGATGAATTCATACTTATGACTAACATTTTATTGTAAGGATATATACCTTAGTTAATTCCTAGAGTAGCTATATCTAAAAAAATTGAGTAAACTAAATTTGTGAATTAATGTATTAGTTTCATTCTAATTAATTAACCTTAGAAAATGCCAATTTAATTTAGTCTCTCTTTTGATTTTTGAAGGACTTATTAAATTAAACATTTTAAAAAATGAAATACTAAATGAAAATTATACTTGATTATAATTTTTTGTAATGGTAGTAAGGGTAAAACTTTTTTTTTTTTGAAAAAAAAACTTTTATATTTATTACCTGGCAAATCCCAAGGATCATAGTTGCATACATTGATGTGAGGAATGATTGAAGCTGGCAAGTGAAAAGAGAAAACCTTGCACTTCAAATACTGAAATAGAAGCTCTTCTTCTGTTGGTTGGAACCGAAAACCAGGTGGCAATCTCACTCCATTATTCTTCTTCTTCTTCTCATCAACAAAGTTCATCTTCTTCTTGGTGATGAAGAAGAAATTAATTATAATTAAAACTTAGAAAATTGGACCAAGTAGTTATTGGTGATAAAATGAAGCTTTGTGTATCCTTATTTATAAGCATAGCTTTAATATATATATATATATATATATATATATATATATATA
>JASCZI010001421.1:0-13665 GCA_036250425.1 Stylosanthes scabra
TATATATATATATATATATATATATATATATATATATATATATATATATATATATATATGAATTTGGCTGAGTGCTTTCATGAATCATGAGGGCTTAGAAAGCTGGGTTTGGTTATGGATGTGGGGCATAGTTTGCTATATCTTGCTAATAACTGACATTAACCAACAACAAACTTTCATCTTTCCCATCCCCCAAAGAACACGCACAGGCACATTTTGAGGGGGAGAGAGGACTTCAATTCCAGAATGGTTTTCCAAATTGGTCGGCTCATATCAGATTTAATTACACTAATTATGTTACTCACATTCACAAAAGTGTATTATATTATTAAATTTTTAAATTACTTATCACATTATAGACTAATATAATATATTTTTGTTCATCTTAAAGACGTAATTGATGGAATTAAAATATCTAAAATTATTATAATGCATACGACAAAACTATAAAATTAATACTTTGGGATTTATTAACTCGGGAAGTGAGAACAAAATTATACTTTTCTTGTAACTTTTTTTTTTAAAAAAAAAATAATTTTTTTCAATCAATTATAAAACAGATAGAAAATAAAAAATAATAAATATACAAATAAAATATATAACGTTACTAATCTAGCAAACATTATTCTCGCCTATAAAGACAAGTAGCTACTGAGGGATCCTATTAGTACTTTCATCGAGTTTCAACTAAATGAAAATAGAATAAGAAGGTAGGCATGGCATGTATGTAGAAGCTTATTGTTCAATTCCAATTTCCAAGCATATAGATAGTTTTAAATTATCAATTTATCATGACAAATTTTTCTTTTTTAACAATTTATCATTTACTATCTTAATTGCGGTTGTAAATGGCATCTTTCAAATTATGATATTTGTGATCATAATGGCAATTTAAAAATCCACAATTCTAGGTATTCATGAGTTGGGATGATTTTATACATAGATGAATGAATGCATGGGCCCCTCAAATAATCATAGACCGCTTGATTTGAAGGGATCTCATTCTCATCACTGATAAATGGCATGATGCCCATTGTGAAACACACCAGTGAAAGTGAGACTGATGAAGTGGCGAATCTATGGACATTAGATAAAATAGGGGTCACATTATAAACCTTGACACAAAAATAGACCACGTAGCACTTCAACTCATAACCATGCTGATAGTAATATTTTATCTACGGTGAACCGCCTTTGACTTTTAAATAAAAAAGAAATAATTAAAATTATATTAGATTAATTCATATTACATTAGTATATCAAGTATTAAAAAATTCATGTAAAACTAAATCTTCAAATTAAAATAAATTTATTTATTTCAAAACAAAATATGGAAAAATAATCGATCTCAAGGGGAAAATGTTAAAAAGATTAAAAAAAATCATCACAATTTGTCAATTTCATGGCAACGAATTTATAAAGCATCACAACCACATATAAAAGGATTACGATAACAATATTTCTCATTTCTAATTCACTTTAATTTGTACCCACACTTAATGAGTTACAACTTACTAGCTTTAGGTTCATCTAGGGTAGGTCGTTCCATATATATACAGACTTTGTTTCCAAAACTAGCCGTTAGTAGTTTAAGCCATGCATTTATTGAGCATTGATGAGAGAGATATACCAAACAGAGCAATCATTACTTCATTAGTTAACAGACTCCCTAATGGTTAAGAACTTTTTATTATTCGGTTACTTTCCGTCCAGAAAATTTCTCAATTTCTCTTAGAATAATAAGCATTTAGGATTGAATTATCAGTTAAACTTTGCACACTCATACACACGTATATGTGTGTTTTTCTAAGTGATTGTTACAATGAAGTATAGTACTTTTAATCTTTTATCTGATATGAAAAAATATTGTTTACTGCAACAATTTCGGTAGACAGCGACAGTTTTTATGAGCGTTTAGTGGCGGTTTTCCCGACCGCCGTGTATACGTATGTCGAGAAACATTTAGCGGCAGTTTATAAACCGTCGTTAAATTCCACCCTTTTAAAAAAAATTAATTTTCATTGAAATACGCAGCATTCGAACCCGAGACATAAAGATCCAAGGTCCTTCAGCATGCATGTTTTTCACCAAGCTAACCAAACATTCAATACAAATAACGCTATACTAATTATATATATAAAAGTCTCTATAATATTCAAGTTGTGGATTATTTTGAATGATGCAAATTAAATTATTGATAATTTCATTAAGAGGTCTAATTAATATATGGTTTATATTTTATTTATTATTTTTAAAAAAATTATAAATTCTAAAAATTGAAATAATCACTTTTTAATTATTTAGAAGTGAGTGATGTAAAATATTATTTTTATCATTTAATTTTTATTATAATATAAAAATAGCAAATAGATGTTAATAAACTCAAATTTCATATTAAGGTACACAAAAATTTTTCAAATCCATTTAGCAACGGTTGGAATAGAAATCGCCGTTAAACACTATGTTTTTTCTAAAAAATCGGAGAGATGTATATATTTAGATACAGTTGGATAAAAACCACTGCAAATTTTAGATATTTAGCAGCACATTGTATGAATTGCCACAAAAACTACCGCCAATCGTCGTTTAGCGGCGATTTTCAGAAACCAACAGTCGGCATCTGCTAGAATTGTTGCAGTATTTTCTTGTGATATTTTTTAATTTGATAGGTCGAATATTAATTTTTGTGAATCTGAATCTGATTAAAAAATCTATCGTTGACTAATAAATTATATATATAAAGCAAAATTTATATTTATATTTATATGACCACTTAATAAATTTAAATTTATTATTTTATGATAAAAAGCTATCATAGGTAAATGAATGAAAAAGTGATATGGAGAGTGCTATTTTTAA
Source organism: Stylosanthes scabra (assembly GCA_036250425.1). Classification (NCBI taxonomy): domain Eukaryota; kingdom Viridiplantae; phylum Streptophyta; class Magnoliopsida; order Fabales; family Fabaceae; genus Stylosanthes; species Stylosanthes scabra. The sequence continues at coordinate 2,860 of JASCZI010001421.1, forward strand.
CTAATAAAATATTAGTGTTTTCATTAATGAAATCACAATGTTTTTCCATAAAACAATATTACTCTGTTTCATGTGGAATTCACTACACTCTTCACTGATATCTCTAAGGCTTAGAGAGGTACGCGATCGATCATGATTGAATACAACTGTCGAAGTATTTTATTCACAGAAACTCTAGATATCATTCAAGAGGCATCCATTGAGAACTGAGAAGCAAGGAAAACAATTGAGATATTTCTTTTGGAGTGGATCCGTAATAAATACCTCATTTGTGATGAGAATGTGCTTCCTTTGATACTTTGATTCCTTTGATTCCTTTGAGTTCTGAAGAAAGGGAAAAAAGAAAATAATGTTAACTAGGTACATGATTTTTAACACATGGAACATGAGGAAGCTTATAAGGTAATTCAATTTTCAAATTACCACAAACGTTAGTGAAAATAAGAATATACTGATAGACAAGGAACCGACATTGGTGATGATCAAAGTTGAAACAATATAGGATCGTTCTCTTTCAAAGTTTCTACATTTACACAAATAATTATCTCTATTTTCTAAAAGGGTTTATACTTTTGCTATTAAAAAAAAAAAAAAAAAAACTTGCATGGAAGTGGAAATTCCCCCATTGTTTACGGATTCTTAGTGGGATATTAAATGTGAATAAAACTCCACCAGTTCTAAGTCCCCCAGAATATTCAACACCACACTAATAAGTTGTCAATGGAACCATCCAAATTAAATGCCCCAATGCCCTTGGAGTAGAATCGAGCTTATTGTTGTTTATTGTATTTTTATTTATCTTTTTATTTAAATCATCAGACTATTTTTTAAGTTCAACTTATTAGTTGAGCCAATTATTATGATTATTATATAAGCTAAGCTAAGACATTCAAAATCTAAGATAAACTAGTTTTCCATGATTCTTTCCTACATGAAATAAACTCCCTTTTGAGGCGTGCAAAAAAAGCCCTTTGATATTTTTCCAAGAATTTAGTTTGTTAATATATGTATGATATAGATATGTGTATCTTTTTCAACAAAGAAATGATGATATATTTATAGCATAGGAGCTACATTAGTGAAATGACTATCTCATGCTCTTATATGTTGAAGTTGGTGGATTTAACAACAATGTTCAACAAGAAAAGGCAATGTATATGAGTTGATAGTTGCAAGAGAAAATGTGGTTTTTTACACTATTTAAAATCAATAAAAAGAATTTTTCGTTCAAATGCCACAAGAGTTTCTATAACTTATATATAAATATCTAGAGGTTGGGTTTTGTTAAGTGAAAAAAAAAAAACAATTTTAGCATAAGATTAAAAAATGTAAAATTTATACAAATCCAAATCACTCTATATAAAAAAATATATTAGAAATATAACTTATTATGTACGTATTATTAACTAGACTTGATATTTTGGAACAAGTAACTTTATAGACATCATAGAAATTTAAGTCTAAATAAGTCCAGCAGATTCTTAAAGCATTTTGGAAGAACTTAATGTAAATTATCTTTATATTAGTGTAAGGAGGGTGTTAATCATTTTCCCTATTAATGAAATATTCCCCTACCTTTGGAGAAAAAAAAAAAGGATGGTGTTATATATGGATGGAAGAACTTTAACCTAATAATTATATATAGTACTCTTTAATATGCATAGGCTATAGGTCTCTCACAAGGTGCTTGGCCTATAATACAACAATATATAAATGCTCTTTCCATAAATATTTTTTAAAGTAGCTTTTCAATCTTATCTCTTTAATTTATTTATATTTTTTAACCAGCAACTAGTAATAATTTCATTCTTTATCATTAAATTAATACCACAATTTTAGACGATTTAGTTTTTATTATTTCAAATAATCTGTCTTTTATTATTTTGGATCATCAGTCTTCTATTATTTCAAACAATCAATTTTCATACGATTTTTATATGTTATGTTTCTTTTCTGTTAGATAATTATTAGCCGATATTGTATTAATTACACTTAGCACTACTCTTTATTTATTTATAAAAATACCTTAAGCGGTTTCTCAACTTTTTCTTATAAATAATAATTTCATATATAACATTTGAATGAATCTACATCTACATTGTAGGTTTTTGCATGATGGGATGAGCATATATTTATAATGCATTTGAGAGATAATAAAAATAGTCCACTCAAATTAAATAGCATAAAATTATTTAATTTGACATTCATTTTAATTAAAATAACTTTATTTGAATATTGTTTATAAACCATTCTTGAACATTTTCTTAGGTGGTACTAATGCATACTTAAAATGTTAGAGGATGTATTGATTGGTCCACACATCACACATACATACATATACATAAATAGAGCATTTGTGAAAGAAAGTAAAACACAGCTCCAAGGGCCACATTGCATTATTAGGATCCTAAACCTGGTCCCTCAAAGATTAGATTCATGTTTTTTGTCCTTGCACTCCTGATTGGATGTTTCACACAACACAAACCTATGCAAGCATATTGTTTCATGGTCAACTTGTAGATGTAGTGAGCTTATTAGCTTAGAGAATGTGTGATGAATATTCCTATAAGTAATTACTACTACTTCTGCAAATGCTATACAATAATGAGAGGAGAGAGATTTTCGGCCATTGTTGGTGGCCATGATATATAGATCGATCACGTTTGGTTCTGACAAAGACAAAGTAGTTATAGCAGTAGTAGTAGTGTTATTCACAGCCTTCTAGGTATGAGCAAGCATGGGTCTTTTTTCTTTATGATCTTTTGATCAACATTGCATATTTATAGAGAATAATAGTCCTTTTATTTCATCTCTTCCCGTCCTCACCCAATAAGAATCATTCCTTTGTGAGACACCATCATGCCATCTTCATTTTACCATTTATACACTTATGCTATGCATATTCCTTTAGCATCTTCTCCAAACTTTTGCATGCAAATCATCATACATATTACTTACCAACCAACTATATATATAAAGAGGTGTATACTTTAACATGAAGTTATTTATAGAAAATAATTAGATGATTTGATATATTTAACTAAATTATTATTTAACAATTTTAAACAATCAATTTTACATGTACGCGAATCTTTATTAAAAAATTCTATTAATTGATTTTGGAAAAGTGTTAGGTACAGCGAATTGGTAATATGGGACAATTTTATTTATTTATGGTTTTTCAAGTAGAGTTAGAATTATATTTAGTAATAGTTTGTATTAAATCTTGCACTCATTATTATATCTACATAGCAAGAATATCATCAAGACCATAAAAATATAAGGGTGAAAACTACCACAAATTGTTAGGATTAGTAGTGGATTTAGTCCATTTAGATAATTATTACTCTATAAATAAAAACATTATATATGTAATAATTTAACTATATGTTTGGAATGTAATCAAAGTCGAAGATTATTCTCTTGATTCTATTCTAGAAATTTTCTCTCATTTTTTTTTTCTAAATTTTAATTATTTTTATTCTAATTGATACAATCATCGTATAAAAATTTCTTTAGTGGCATATTTAAGAATGATAGTTGGTAAACCGAAAGAAAATTGTTTAACGACGAATTTAAATCGCCACAACAAATCGTAAAAAACAAAAACCACCATTAGCCACCGTATTATTTGTAATGTATGTACTTCATTTTTCATTCTTAGGGTGGTAATAACTAATAACATATAAAATTAATAGAATCAACAAAATAGTTATGTAAACGGTGATGAATCAAATATTATTGGTGACAATTATTCATTCATTATAATGAAGCTAGCTGGCTCTTGTAGAGTATTTGCTTCAGTTAACTACAAAACAGCAAAAAGCTATGGCTTTAGGTTAAAGAGTAAGATTATACTGTTAAAAAGGACAAGTAAACTCTAATAAATAATCAATGTATGTGATTTATTTATATATAACAATAATAACAAAGAATGAGTTCCACTCTGTTATTCACACCTGAACGAATCAATTTTGAACTGGAAGGCATGCACGCGCACATAGGTATCTAAACTCGTGACCCAACTTCATATTATAATGCATGCCACACAAATGATAAAAAGGCAATATGCTTCAACTCGAGTGTTGTTGTATACAACATATAAATAAGTGTATGTGTCAGATATAATGAGATATTAGTATATTACTGTCAATATCGTCCGACATGTAAATTATTTATCTGTTTTTTTATCCATTTAAACTTTAAAAATTAATTATTAGACATAAAACAAAATTTAAAAAAAATATTTACACATAATAGAATCACCTGTTGAAATTTTTAGATTCTTTAATCCTAGAATCATCTATGTCAAATCATTAAAAAAAGTTATATGAGAGTGGAAACGTACTTGAATACATAAGCATGATTATTCTTGATCTAGATTTTTTGAATAGCAACTCTCTGATAGAGAAAGATTGCAGGTGGCAATTTAGGTATCTTCGGGACTAAAATCCTAAAATTCTATTTATATCGGGCTCTTAACTCTCATTAAACCCTAAAAGCCCAATAAAATAGATAGTATTAGTTTTATTCTCGTTAGGCTCCAACCAATAAGTAATTTTAACTTATTCATTTTATTATTTAAACTAATATTGAGATTACTTTATATAAGTCAAAATATAAAATATCTAATATCTAATATGATTATATTTAATTATATATATGTATATAGCCCACAAAATATATTAAGAAAATAAAATTTTCTACCATTACATTTCAAATTATGTTAAAAGAAGCTCTGAATTGTAGAAAAATATCGATTCAACTTTTAAAATATCTTGATATTACGAATTTATATTAATGAATCAAATTAAAAATTTTATGTTAAGTCAGAATTTTAGAGTTAAATTTATAAAAAGTTTATATTTTACATATTTAATTTATCCTCCCAATTTTCTATAAAATCTTGATTTTTTTTTTTTAACTTTGGATAAGGGATTCATGACAATATAATTATTCATAAATTCTTTGGAAAATAATTTTTTATTTTCCTGTATATAATAATACATAAAGTTTAACTAGAAACCCCATTTTCTCAGTTAATATCAATTAATTTTTAAAAAAAATTATATATTCTTATTTTAATTTTTAAATTCTAAATACTAAATTATTAATATTAAATTACAAACTATAAGTCCCCTAAAAGAATAAAAACATTTACAATTAAAAAAAAGGTGACTACTATTAATTGACTAATCAAAAATCAATTTCTTATAATTATTCATAATAATAATAATATTATTATTATTATTATTTGCTACTAATTGCTAAGCCTAGCATATGCCCCACATGATACGTTGGGGTGGAACACAGAACAATGAAAGTGAGACTAGCATCCCTAGCCTTTACGAGTACTTATTAATGTGCTATACCTACTATACCATAGCCTCCATTCTTTCCTTTAAATTATTATTAATTATTAATTATTATTATTTGAATAAGATATCACTCCGTCGCGTTAACTTATTTAATGAGAAGTCGGCTCGCTCCTTTATAATTATCTAATTCATAATTATTAACTAATTAATTTTGTTAATTATCTTTAGGAACGTACGCCCCCCATTTGGCATCACTTTGCCGAACAAATCAAATTCCTCAATGATTTCTTAATTATATTATACCTAATTATGATACCGGCCCCATTACACTGTTGAAATAACTTACAAATATATATTTTTTTCTGGAGATGAAATCATCCCATTGTAGAGAATATAGACCTAAATTCATTGATCAAGAAATGAAGGAATGTCTAGTTGTGAAGAATAGTCCAACCATATATATATGGTACCGGTGCTATATATTTAATATATTATTCTGATTTTTTTTTATTTTTAAAAAATCTTCTAAAGTATCCAGAATGGTATTCTTATATTATTCTTCAAATAATAAGAAAATACTCTTAGCCTCTTAGGCTTAGCAAAGAAGAGGAGGAAAAATAATAATAAATAAATAAATAAAGCAGCAGGTATAAGTATAATATCATGATTGTGAAAGATCAGGATAATAATAGGTATATGTTACTATCTTAATTCTTAATGTACCATTTATGATTTAGCTTCTCTTTCTGATATTTAAGCTTATATACATAAAGGTGTCTTACTATACATTACGACTTCCGAATAATAATAAGAATAAGAATAAGAATAATAATAATAATAATAATAATAATAATAATAATAATAATAATTGTTCACCTCGAAATAAGTATTTTATATATACCTACTTATTGAAAGTATATCTAAAATGCTCGGTAGTGGAAAAAAAGGTTTCTTGCTAAGAAAGAAAGCAGAAGTTATAATTTTGTTATAACAAAAGCTACTAATAAGAACAGATAATAGAAATAAATTTAAAACAACAAACTTTTTGCTAATATTCATAGCTAACTAAATAGTCCTACTCCTTAGAAACTAGTTTGAGTGATCAAATAGTTAATTCACTATCAATTTAAAAAAAAATTTTTTACATATATTGAAAAGTTCATTGACCAACAAAAAACTCCTAAATGAAACTTATCAGCGAAATATTAGTCTTTAATCCACTTAGATTGGCATTCGGTGAAAAAAAAAAAAAAGAAAAGAAAAAAACACTAATCTTACTTAACTTACCATTCTTATCAAGAGCAAAAGATAGAGAAAAACAGAGAAAGAGAAGGAAGAGTGAACTGTGAAGAATGGTGTTGTATTGATCTGACATGACGTGAGAATAAGAAGAATTAGTTTACACTTGGTTATGAGTTTGGTTAAAACTAACTTGCATTGGGACTAACAAACTTGGGCATCTTGTAACTAATTCAGCTGCCCTTAGCTGCCCTTTGGTGTTGTAGCTGTAAAACTGCATTAACTAATTCCTAAAGTTAGCTTTACTAACTAACTAACACTAACACCATCCTAACACAAGGTCACCCTAAGAAAGTAGAAAACCCAATATTGGAACAGATAATGATAACAATGGAGTAGTTACTTAGTCTTCAAGAAATCCAATACATCAGAATAACTCCCCTTCAATCAATACAATTCTGCGGATTCACAAGTTCTATTTATTCTCTTTTCTTAAAGTAGTCTTCTCTCTAAAAAAAACTTTTAAATCTCAATATTAATGCTGCGTACATCAAAATCAGCAACTAACATATAATACACATTAAATATAAAATATATATATAGTTTAACTCATTTTTAATATGTATTTTTTATTTAAATATGTATTATACACTAATGATTAATTTTAACGACCGATTTTGATGTGCAAAAGGAATTGTTGTTATCATAATTAACTATTTTTCATTGTGACACACCTTACTCAATTACATAGTAAGTCTGGTGGAGGCCAACGACGATACTGACATGCAAATCGTTATTCTGACTTGTGTATAAGGGCGAAAGACTAATCGAACCGTCTAGTAGCTGATTTCCTTCGAAATTTCTCTCAGAATAGCTGGAGCTCGAGGACGAGTTCTATCAGGTAAAGCCAATTATTAGAGACATTAAGGGATGCAACGCCATCGACTTATTCTCAAACTTTAAATAGGTAGATATTTCGGCACTATTTATAATGACATAATGTAATATAAAGCAACGACAACAAATGTAATATTCAATTTATATGTATATTTGATGGCCTCCATACCTAAAACTATAATGAAATGCTCCCAGCTAGATCTTCCAGGGAAACTGTTAGATTTAATATCTTAATTATACATGTTAAAGCTACTGCTTTTTATTAATGCTTGAGATTTTAAGAAAGTAACATTTGATTAAAACTATATCACATAGAAGCCCTCTAATAAATTAAATGTTAATTACTGTGTAGCACCCAATGTTAAGTAAAATAGCATAATTGGTTAGGGAAAGAAAAAACAGAGACAATGATGAGTTATTAACTTGAGGTTAAGATAAACCAAAGTTGTTTCAAGCGGGTTCATATGTCAACTATTCGACAGAGGAATCTAAGTGGGCACATAAATTCCACCATGCTCTACCCTTTATAGGAACCACTGAGAATAATATGTGTAACCTTTAAGCGCTTGTACATTAAAAGATTGATTAGACATTTGTGGGAATGTCTCTTTATTTTTCCTCTATCTCTCTGCTTGGATTATGAATATATTCCAAAGTACATATCTATGCCATGAATTTTTAATGTTATATATTGCAAGTGTTATCTACGTCAATGGTGACATAGTTGCCATGTATTCGTGGAAACTGTTGATGATGATTTTATATATTTGATCAAACCATGTTTTGCAATAAAGGATGCATGCCACGTACATAATAAGTGGAACTTTTATTAATTGATGCACAAAATACCACATGGAAATTTCTAAGTGGCGTGCAGAGACTTTCTAATAATTTTTCATGACATAGAATTGGATGAAATAATTCTATATCTAAATCTTATAAAGGAGCAGGACGAAAGGTCCTCATCAATGATTATATTACAGCAATAATTTCTCTAGAGGATTATCATATATTTTTTATAAAAATGAATTTAATTATATATAAAGATGATAGGAAAAATTATTCTAAAAGAGCGTTTGAAAGAGTTAATTATATATATAGTAGATTATTTTTAGAAAGAATTGTTTTATATATTATTTAAAGGAGAAACAAGGATAAAAATAAAAAATGGTGAAAAACAACATCCTTTCAATTCTCTTCTCCCTGCCCACTATTTTCTTCTTCTCCCATTTGCACTTTCTATCTCTTCCTCATTATTGACGTTCTTCTTTGTTCTTCATCTTTGTCATTGTCAGCTTACCGTAAGAAGATCGGCAAATGGCGACGATTCATCTTTGTCATTGTCAGCTTATCGTAAGAAGATCGGCAAATGGCGACGATTCTTCAACCGTTGAGCTACTGACGGTTGATACAACCACCGTCTCTTTGTATGTCAACAAACTAACGATTTAGTGACGATTCCATACGACGACGGTTCAAATATAAATTTCATGAGAAAGTATAGGGATTAATACTCTTTTGAACAATAATTAAACCAACAACATATTTAAAAGACATAAATAAATGATCATTCAAACACAAACAAGAGATCATCCAAATAAAAATGAGTAATCATTCAAATATAATTAAAAGATCATCCAACAAACAAAAATAAATGATCATTCAAACAAAAATAAATAATCATCCAAAAAAACTTTTATTTAAATTAATATAAAACAACAGAGATTGATACTATAAAGGACAAGAAGATGAAGGAGGAGGGAACAACAATGGTAGAGCAACGAAGTGTATGATGTTCTTCTTGCCGTGGTCGAAGGTACTGAGAATGCCATGGCCGACGTCGATGTCATCGGAGAGAAGAAAGATTTCAGGTGGTGGTGGCGGAAGAGAGAGAGTGGAAGAGTTGATGAAACGATAGCGTTGGTTGTTGAAACTCTCGAACGATGGTATGAGAGTGAACGACGAGATTATTGAGAGGAGGAGGAGGAGATTGGGCTCGTTGCTGGCTCATAGCTTTTGCTGCGAAGAAGAAGGTTGAATTTTTTTTTTTGCAAAACATCTTACTTTAGTTACCAATTATATTGGTGACGTAGTAAAACTCAAATTTCATTTTATACTTCAATTTTTTAGCGGCAATTTATAGAAACTTCAATTTAAATTTTGGATTTTTAATTATTTCACTCTCATAATTAACTTTTTTTACTGGAGTAATCAATATTAATGTGAATTTAAAAGGGTACACTAAAAAGTAGTCATTAAAAGAAATATGTAAAAAAGCTTTTTTTCTTTTTTATTTGTAAAGTGTTTCCATGGTAATAATTAAATAAAATATTAGTGGTCATTAAGAAATAAATAAATCTAATAATTATTATAATGACGCACCTTTTTTAACATAATTAAGGAGATTAATGTGTCTAGAAAATAAAATAATGGTAGTGATTGAGGGAACTCACGGAAAAGTTGTAACACCCATTTTTTGAATTAAAAATTCATTACATAAGCTGAAAATTTGACTGTACTTTTATACGAATACAATCAAATATTATAAACATATGGCTGTCGCCCATATAATATACTGAGCAAAAATAGAAAATAATCTACAGGTTATTTATATATAATCCTGTAGAGTCATCACACACAAATAAAACTATCTTGCCTTCCACTGATCCTTACTGAGATGAATCTGAAACCACATACAAATACATAGATATAGTGAGAATTTAAAATTCTCAGTAGATAATAAAAATCTTATTTGATGGTTTCAGCCGCTCTTCACGGAAAATATCATGACTATCACAATTATATAAAATAATGATGTATGCAATGCAAATGTCTTAATTTATTTATCTTTTCACTTTTCTTTTATCTGCTTATCTCACTCATCATAGGCTTTTTAGGGAATTTCCAACCTTTGGTGGATCTCATAACATCATGACAACAAAACAGAAATTACGACATACCAATTAAGACATCTTGTCTTCTTATCAATTGGTAGTCAAGTCTTAAACAATTTATTTTCTTATCCGCTTGCTAAGTAGGGATGTTAGGCACACTAGCCTCCACACACTCACCTCAGCTTACGGGTTTTAAGCATCACATGAAAAATATTAACAATAACAAATATGTGATAATAGCAACAATAACAATAACATCAATAGTAATAGTAATAATAATAATAACAGTAATTATTATAACAATTATAATCATATTTATATAACTATTATAATAGTAATAATAATATTACACATAATAATAATATATAATAATATATTTATAATATCTATAATAATAATATAATAATAACAGAATTAATAATAGTAATATTAGTAATACTAATAGCAGTAGTATTAAT
>JASCZI010001422.1:0-10527 GCA_036250425.1 Stylosanthes scabra
TATATATATATATATATATATATATATATATATATATAATGCTATTTGAACAAATAAGTTTGGTGAATCAAGTCTAACCAAGTCATTCACTTTTAGGTTAAATAAAATATTATTTCGGTGTCAAATAGTACAAAAAATAACACCTAAATAAAGTTCTATTTAACATCGAAATAGTCTTCTATTTAGAACAGAAATAAATGATTTGATTGGTTAAATTACTTGTTCAAATATAATTATTGATATATATAGATAGTAATGTTACATCTACCACTGTACAACTCCATACATCCCATTTATAACACGAAAAATGTTAAAATCATCACAGAAAAATAATAAATGATAGCATAAAAATAGTTACACACATCACAAAAATAGTGTACCTCAACACATAAATCAAAATAAAAAAAGAAAACAAAGAGTATATAAAGGTGTATAGTGGTACATATAGATTAATCATTATACCTATATGGATGCCAAAAAAAAATCTATATAGCAATATAGCACACTTATCAGTAGTACTAATTATTAGGCGGTGTCTCTAGTGGCACAGGCTATGATAAACACCGTTCCGACGGGTAATTTCATAGCATTAATTGACAAATTATCCCTCTCTCACCACTTAAATACTAGCAAAATAGGCTTGTTTGCGTTTTATTGCTCCTTAGGGCTTAAATTGTGAAAACATTCATTTTTGGCCATAATTTGCTATATATTCACTTACTTAATTTCCATTCCATTCGATACCTTGATGTGTTTGTTCAAGTGTTTCAGGCTTAGATAGGTTAGAATCAGATTGAAAGTGGCCAAGAAATGCAAAAGGAGCAAGAATGAAACGATGCAAAAGGAAGCTATAGTCATCGGATTGGAGCAAATTTGGACTCTATGGAAAGAGGTATTCAATACCTACAACTCTCATGTTGAACGCTTCGCTTGGTGCTAAGTGATTCTATGAGAAATTCACATCCAAAGATCAGTGCGCAGAAATTTCCTAATGCTGTCAATCCTGACCTCTTGTCACTAATTTGGGCATAAATTGAGCTACAGAGGTCCAAATGTCTTGGTTCCAACCCCATTGGAAAGCTAACATCTAGAGCTTCGCAACGATATATAATAGTCATATATGCGTACGCATATGGACTCGATGCGTATGCATCCAAATCAGGAGTGGCGCGCACGGCACGTTTCGTCACCTATGCATACGCATTTGTTTCCTATGCGTACGCATCCGAGCGTGGACATCAAGCAAAATGAAGGCCAAAAATGGAATTTTAAGCCAAATAAAGGCCTATAAATAGAGGGCATGCTACCCCATTCTCCACACACCTTCTGGAGCCCTTTTTTGGGGGTTCTAAAGCCTTGAGAGTTTTTGGGAGAATTTATGTTCTCCCATGTTCTCTCTTAGTTAAATCATTTTAGTTCTTAGGATTTCCGTTTCTTGTAGCCACACTAGCCAAACATTTTATTGCTTTTATTGTCTGTTTATTATATTGTTACTCTGTTGAATTTTAGTTTTAATCAATTTACTTTACTGTAATTCTGCCGATTTCAAAACTGCGATATTTACATTTTACTGTCGTTACTCTGTCCGTTTACTTTTACTGTTATGCTTTCCGTAATTAGAGAGTAGAGTCCCATAGTGTCTCGGCTGTGGGGTGAAATGTGCAAATGACCTTAGCTGCGAGTCCCCAATGGATCAGAGGGGAAGGAATGGGTTAAGCCCGTAATGCTATTCGAACACCCCTGCTAGCATAGTGGCAGTTCCTTACAGTACGAGGTTCACCACGGTGAGAATGGGTAAAAGTGCATTAGGACCTGGTGACAGCAGCATTGACCCGGTGACAGCGGGGACCCTAAAGAGTTCGTTCAGCCCTGGTTGTTAGATCATAGACTCCATTGCCAGCTTAGATAAGCGCAAGAGGTCCTGGTGACAGCAGGATTGCCCCGGTGATAGCGGGTTCTCTAGAGAGTCGTTCAACAATTACAAAAAGGGGTTGGATCGTTGACTCCAACGCCATACCCGCACCCTTGTGAGTTCGTCTCGAACCCGGTATTGTGGGTCCTTTGCCTCACAACTAGTTGATCAAGGATGTGCAGAGGTTCCTCCTAGGGGGTGTATAATCAATCCGGGACATAGCAGCAACGATAGGGATGCACATTATTTCAACCCATGGCCGGGATACTCTTTTATTATCATTGTCATTTACTGCTTTCAATCTGCAAACTGCGTTCAAACAAACTCAACTGCAACCAACCCCAATAAAAAATAAACTTTCACTTTCACTTTCGCTTCCTGAGCAGAACGACCCGAGTCCCATACTCGGTATTTTGGTTGCACCCCTGTGACATCCTTTTAAAACGTCCCGACGCAGCCCGAGAGGGAAGACGTGCTTTCAACTACAACGACGAAAGCATCCCCACCCGATTGGGCGTGTTAGGCTACCATAACCAACGTGGCCTAAACAAAACGCGCCAGTGGAGAAATGACACATGGCGGAGTGTGTTTCTTGGAGAATGCAATGCAATTATGGATGACGAGGAGATTGGGGGAATGTAAGGGAATGGCACGTTCGAAAAAGCATAAGAGAGCTGGAAAGGGAGCCACTGGATCCAATGAAGAGGGCTGGAAATGTAGATTGGGCCTTAAGCTTAAGGAAGCATGCTAGGCTGGGGTTTTATTATGGGAAGCATAATTTTTGTTCTTGACCAGGGTTGAATCCGAAAGAGGACGAGATGGAATAGTGGATTTGGGTTGATCGAAGATATAATTAATGCAAGAAAAAATTATGAGCATGCTACGCTACTGGCCATCCCATCAGTTTCTTCTGATCATACAGCGATTATCCTAAATCTTGCACCTAAAGAGATTAAACCGGGAGAGTTCAAATTTGAGGCTTATTCGGCAGATCACTCAAGAGTGTGCAGCAGTTGTAAGGAGAGGATGGGAAACACAACAACCACGGGGTATAGAGAACTGGGATAATTTTACAAACATGATTGATAATTACAAAAGACAATTAGCTAATTGGGGCAGGAAAACGTTAGGAGAGCAGATAAAGAGATTGAATCCCTCAAAAGAAGACCACAACAACTCTATGATGGCCAGTTTTTATAGGACCAGCAACAGGAAATAGCTTTGCTTAAACAAGAAGTAAATAAACTATCAAGGCAAGAGGAGAAGTATCGGGGACAAAGATCCCAGGTTAAATGGTTATAAATGGGTGACAGAAATACGTCCTTCTTTCACGCAGCAACCATACATAGAAGGGACCAAAGCAGAAATGGAAGATTCAGGAATGGAGCAGGCCTATGGGTGAGTGGGGAGAGGAATATCCTTAATTTGGCTGAGGAACACTTCAAGCAACTATTCACTGCAACAGAGGGATTACAGTTTCAACCTTGCATGAATAAAGTTCCAAAGAGAATTATGAATGATATGAATGCAGAGTTGATGAAAGAGGCCACTGATGCAGAAATTAGAGATGTAGCTTTTAGCATGAGCGGTTTAAAAGCGCCAGGACCGGATGGCTTAAATGGACTCTTCTATCAAAAGCACTGGAATGAGGTGGGTAGTGAAGTATGTGTTGTTGTTAAAAACTTCTTTACACGGGGTTTCTTACCGAAAAATGTTTGCGAGACAAATTTAGTTCTTATTCCTAAGGTAGCTAACCCGGAAAGCCTAAATCAACTTCTGCCTATCAACTGCTGCAACTTTATCTGTAAGATTGTGTCCAAGGTTTTGGTCCTAAGGTTGAAGAATATTTTGGATAAAATAGTTTCTCCCACGGAGAGTGCCTTTGTAGGAGGAAGACTTATCCAAGACAATATTATAGTGGTACAAGAAATGTTCCACACTCTAAAAAGGAAAGGGAGGGGAGCTTCAGACAATCTTGCAATAAATATTGATCTTGATATGAATAAGGCCTATGACAGACTGGAATGGGTCTTTCTAGAAGCTACACTTAAAGCGTTTGTTCTGAATTAAGTTTGGGTTAGCCTCCTTATGGAATGTGTTACTCAGGTATCATACAGGATAAAGATAAATGGTATTTTGTCTAAACCCTTTGAGCCGCAACGAGGTCTATGGCAAGGTGACCCTTACCACCCTATTTGTTCATAATTGCTTTTGAGGTTCTCACTATCCTTATGGACCATGCAATGAGAGAAAACAGAATTTCAGAGGTTAAACCATCCCAATCAGCGCCGGCTATTACACATATGCTTTTTGCGGATGCATTTATTTTAATCAACAGCTCAGTCTAAATCCTAAAATTACTATAGTTAGAGCTTAGCTTATGGAATAAGATTTCATGATTTATGAAGCTAAAACTCCACAAGTTTAGCAGACAAACAGAAGTAGCAGAGGTAATGTAACCTGTCATAGTCCTCTTCGTGGTTGGATCAAGATAAACACCGATGTTGCCTTTGATGAAAGAACAGGGAGGGGTGGCACTGCAGCTGTGTGTAGAGATCACCAGGGTTTTCTAATTAAAACAGAAACCTCTTCAATCTTAGCACATTCATCTCTTGTTGCAGAAGCATTAGCGGTGAGAGAGGCATTATTCCTAGCAAAAAGAGAAAATCTTGATAAGGTTATTATTGAAAATGATAGCATGGTTCTTGTCCAAGCTATTAAATAAAAAACAACAAGAGTGAACATCTACCCTGTGCTTCAAGAGATTTGGATTCTGCAGAACCAAATCCCAGATTGTGGATTCACTTGGATCCCAAGGGAGGGAAATCACCTTGCAGATGAGGTAGCACGGATTGCTTCAAACCTCGCCCAGTCAACTAGTGGCTTTTATGATCTTCCGATTGGCATAAAAAATATCCTGCAGGAGCAACAAAGGAGAGTTATGAGAGAAGCAGTTATAAGGAGTACACATAATCAAAATATTCAGACAAATGTTCCTTGGCCTAGTTTCGATAGAAGAGACACAACTCAGACGCCATCTCCATCGAGCCAACCCACACAAAGTTGGAATTCTGCAACGCCAATCAGAGACCATCACTATGGCAACAGACAAAATCGGACCAAAACTCAAAAGAGAGACAAGGTATGAGTAGAAGTTTGATTACCTATCAACCTTCGGAAGTTGCGCCCAGTTTCCAATTGCAGCAGGCCGGACCACCACAGCAGGAGCATGATTCGGAGTTGGCTTCGAATCTGGAGCAGTAGCAGACCCGGTGCCCCACCTCTTCGCGTCCGGCAAGATCCTTCCCGTCTGCAGCTTCGCCTGATCATGTGACTACACTAGACTCGGAGTGAATCGTCACCATACCGTCGGGAGCATGGGAAGGCATGTTTCTGTCGTTCCCAGCCAAGGTAGAAGTCGGGAAGAAGACTTTACATTTGGGGGCCAGTTTCTTAGTGGTCGTGTCGGGGTTGGTTGTTTGAGTCGCTTAGCGGGCTTCGTCCGGTTTAGGCCCAGGACAAACCATTGTCCCAAAAAAAAAAATGTTAATAAAACACAAAAATATCATTTTAGTATTAAAAATACTATTTATACATCAAAAACCCTTGCAAAAATCAACAACATGTTTACGTATAAATATATATATGTAGTGTTGACTCATTGTTATTATGTATTTTAATAAGAATATTATATAGTGGTGATTAATTTTAATATATACATGTAGTTATCTCTTTTATACGAGTTTGAAAAAAATCACATTTTGAAAATAGTTTTTAAATCATTATTCTCTTTTCCGTTGTAAAAGGGGTTAGGTGAGAGTCTCACCTTAGGCCAAAAAAAAAATTCCAAAACTTAGATAATATTCGTTATGATGTGAGTGAGCTTTAATGGAATTCTTCTAAAATATCACCTTTTGGTATTTTAAGAACTAAACCCATTTGAATTTGATATTATCCTAAAGATTAATTGATGCAATGAAATAGATTTTATTTAGGCGAAACTTGTATTATTTTTTCTAGAATTTTTTTAACTTCAAAATTCATTTAAACTGATGCATATAGTTACTAATCAGTGTCACATAAGATGATTTGTTTGAGAAAAAAATGCAAATTTGTTTTCAAGCCTTGACAGAGTATTAATTTTCTCTTTCGGATATGCAAAGACAGATAATGCGTATACGGTGGTGCAATAATTATATGCTCATTGTAGACTTTTTAACATTCATCGCAGATTACGATAGACATTTCAAGCTTCCTTGTGAGTCAATTTGTCATATGCGGTCATCCCACAACATAACCATAATATTAACAAATGGACCACCTACCATTTGCACACCAAATTTAAGGGTTCAGATGGTAACACTATACCCATCCCCATTAGCTACGAGATAAACATATTAAACTATCCTAAACAATCCATAGTCTCCTACTTCAAACAAATAACCAGTTTTCAAGCACAACAACTCCAACATCAAAATGCAACACTTAGAACCCTAAACCCTTTAGGTAGACTATTTTCCTGCTATTCCCGTCTTCAGCAATTTCTCCCATCAAGTCCTGATCGAATCAGCCCCGGTGAGAAACCTTTCCGTGCCTCTGTCGGGCTCGACCCGTGTTGGCGCCAGTGTCTCGCAAAAAGTGTTTAGTTCTTCAAATTATCTCTTTCTTTTTCCCTAGAAAGCTAAGTCAACTATGTATCTGTAAAAAGTAATCCTATACTTATTTTCTACTGCAACAATAATAAAACATTTGTGCAAGAACAATAAATACAAAGATAGAGTTTGGAAATTAATTTATTTTAGGAAAAATTACCAAATCTACCCATAAAAGATAAAAACGTTGACAAATTTATCCATGAATGAAAGAAATTAACTTTATACCCATAAAAGATGAGATTTTATTGACAAAACTAACCAAACCCTAAAAAAATATTTAAAATTCCAAAACTACCCTCTAATTTAAATTAAATCTAAATTTTAATTTTATTTCAACCCCCATTGCCCAAATCCCTAACCAGCACCCAAATCCCTCTTCACCGCTGTCGTTATTTCCTAACTTTCTTTGAGGCACCTATGTTCTCTTACTTGAGCAGTTGGTCTTGGTGGCATTTTATGTTTGAACCTTTCCTAGGCTCACTTGTATCATGGTTGTTGAGCGATGTGGATACCAAAAAACTGTTGTGTTATTTGATCTTCTCTTGAAAGAGCAAGAAGATGCTAAGCATGATCAAGCCGTTATAGATGAATTTTCTATTTTCATTGGCTGCACCACTTCGGTGGGTTCAACAAAGGAATTGAAAATTCTAATGTTGAATTTATAGTAGCTTCTCAAAAAAAGGAAGAAAAAAAAACTTTCGTCGCTTCTTCTTCTTCCATATCGATTTGATATGGGCGCCGAGTTTAAGATCTGGAATCCCGTAAAAGTGACAGAGCTAGCTCGCGAAGACTCTGGAATCCCGTAAAAATGAATGAGTCAAATTTAGATTTTTTGCAATTCCAAAATTTTGGGACGATTTGGTTTCCTTTGATTTGGTATTGTGTGGGTTATGTACACTGTATTCTGATGTTAAATTGTTTTTTGTTTGGATTGTTTGTTAATTGAAGGTTACTTTGTTGTCTCTTAAATTCTTGTTTCCTCTCTCTGGCTGCAAGATGAGAGGTTCGTGCTCTCTTCCACCGCCACGCATAGATCAAGAAATTAACTGAATTAGGATGAGGATGGTGAAGAGCAGGCGGTGGAGTTGGTGATTGTAGAGATAGCGATGGCGGGGGTGGGGGTGGGATGTAATGAATTAAAATTTAAGATTAATTTAAATTAGAGGGTAATTTGGGAATTTAAAATAATTTTTTAGGGTTTGAGTACTTTTGTCAATAAGATTTGATCTTTCATGGGTACATAGTTAATTTCTTTTATTTGTGGGTAGATTTGTCGGTGTTTTTATCTTTTATGGGTAGATTTGGTAATTTTTCCTTTATTTTAAGTCTATTACTTGCTTAAAGTAGAATATTAGACTAATGAATACATAGCAATTGGCTAAGAAATAGTCTGCTCAGATTTTTTAGAATCCACGAACTATATCACAAACAACATGCTAATTAATACTTAAGAAACTGCCACTTCACAATAAAATTTATACATTCATTTTAATATGCAGTTCAAACGGATAGAAGAATCAAGCAGTTATCAGTGGATAATTAAAGCACCAAAAGTTTTGGGTGGAAGAAAGCTCCACCGCAATTAGATTCTAATGGTGTTTGGCCTTACATTCACACTGAGAACCATTTTATCTTGTTTACATATCTGACTAAACTATCACAAATTATAAATAAAAATTGTAATTATCTCCAGTAAAAAAACAGTATGTTAGGTTCACACCTCCTTTTCGTGTGCTTCGTTGTCAGACTTTACAGCCCTTCGTATGCTTCTTCAAACTCATCAAACTCAGCATCCTTTAGCAAAGTGGAGTCCCTTGTCCCAAACACCTCCGCATCAACACAATCTCCTTTTTCGGGATTTCAATCACTTTGTCGAACTCCTTCAGGCGTAGGTATCGGATCCTCCACCCCAGTCTCGGCGCCGATTTGCTCCATTTTTGCAGCCATTTCCTCATTCACGAGGCTGTCGTCGTCCTCGTCGCCTAGGTCTACAGACCACACCACCTCCTATTCCGTGTCTGTGTCCGAGTTTATTCCAGCACCAGTATCCATTGCGCATCCACGACCTCAACCTGAAAAAATAAAAGGGTATCTATGCGTTAGGGTTCGCACATATCACATGGACATAACAAAACTAACCCACTGCTGAGCCCACCATGGCTGCGACCAATTTCCATGCTTACCTATTGTGGCTGAATTCGGAACCCTCCGTCGTTGTCCCTCAGCGCCGCCAATCACACAACCCAACCCTACGGCAGCACCCACGCCTTGGTTACAACACAGACACTGCAATGATGGAAGTTAGAGAGGAATTGGTTTGGGTTTGGGCCACAAGGATTTCTTCCTCGCAATGTTGAATTAGGGTTACATGTCCATTTACTGATTTGCCCATGTCCATTTCTCCAATTAAGCGTCTCCGTAGCAACGGGCTACTTTCCTCACTCCTTAGACATTCTCAAAGAGCGAGTCATCACAAGTCAAAGCCACACACGCGTCGCACTTTAATTGGCGGGTCAAAGGTGTGCCAGATTGGCGCGTCGCCTTATGAACTGGGAACACAGTAATGTCATTCCCATCCCCCTCCTTACCACCAAAACCACCTACTACATGCCCTTCTTCGTGTTCATCGCTGTTTTCTCCGCCATCACTAAATTGCTCGTTCACTACTTGATGCGTGTGCATCATTAATGATTTTAGGCCCTAATTTCATATGCTTTTAACGGTAATTTAGCTCAATACTCAAGTAATAATATTTAAATTATAATCATTTACTATCTTGAGTGTTTTGTTATATTTTACAGGAATTAACAAAGAAAAGAAATTAGGAGCAAAGCATAAATTGAAGAAGAAGAAAAAGTGAAGAATTAAGGCAATTTTGACACTAGGTATCGATACCCAGTCTCATGGTATCGATACCCAAGAACCCACAAGGCCCAATCCATGCCAAGACCAAGTAGCAGCGTGCTCCTGGCGTGAAGGAAGGCTAGGACCGCGTCATCATCAGGTCACAACTTGAGCTCAACTTGGATCCAGCATGAGCCAAGCACCCCTGACCGTGTCAAAACCAAGTCATGACTTAAGCCCAACTTAGATCCAGCATGAGCCAAGCACCCCTGACCGCGTCACCACCAAGTCACAAGGTGAGCTAAACGTGGTGAGCAGCCCATGACCGCGTCAAGGCCACGTTCAAGCGTGAGCCCAACGCGGTCCATCACCTCAAGGCCGCGCCTAGACCATGCCTCAGCGTGATCTCCCCCCAGCTCAGTCTAAAGCCCAATTCTGTAACATGCTCGATCAGTGAATGTAATTCTAGGGTTAGTGATTAGTATAAATAGGTTAGTTAGGTTAGCAGATGGAATAATTCATTCAGCAGCCGAGACACACTTCCTCTCATTCTCAATTACTTTAGATTCAAGTTTTTCTCCTCCTCTCTATCAGTCACGTTCATACTCAGTAATTAGGATTTCAATGCTTTCTCTTCTTTTCTGCACATCAGTGGCATTCATCTTCATCATGCATAACTAATTCTTCATCAAGCTCAGGAATGGGAGCTCTGTCCATTCCAAGCTCAGACTCTTAATCCAATTTCAAGTTCTTCCACTGCAAGCTTCTCAATTCCAATTTCAATTCCACTGTTCTTAATTTTAGAAGTGATTTGGCCGAAAGGTACTTGCTTCTAGCTTTTGATTTTTGTGTTTGAGAAAACCAATTATTGATTATGTTTGTGGAATTGTTCTTCATGATTAATCAGTAGATTAGAGATAATAAATTGATTAATTGTGCAATTATTTAAGTGAATTGAATTAGGGTTAACTAGATTAGAGATAATTAATTAATTCATTTTTTGATTTACGTAATTGAATCAGATCTGTTCTTCACCTCTTTTTCCTATTTGATTAATTAAGAGATTAATAATTAACTAGGATTAGAGAAACTAAATCACTAAGAGATTAGGGTTTA
>JASCZI010001424.1:0-14394 GCA_036250425.1 Stylosanthes scabra
ACAGGAGACACAAGCAATTTTTATCGTGGGAAAACCCCCAAAAGAGGGACAAAAAACCCACGGGACCTAGTCCAGTAAAATCTTCCACTATCAATAATAATGGGTATACAATCAGTCCTCCTAGTAGCACTAGGGTATCTCAACAATTATCAAAATACATCATCACAACGGATGAAATCAACATAAACCCTCCACAAAGTGAGTATCTCAAAACAGACACAAGAGAAGGCAATAACACTAGCAGGTTATATCCTAATGTTCAACACTACACCAAGAATAACATACTGAAATCTCATAAGAAACGGAGCAAGTTTACCAAGTCAAGATGTACACATTGAAACTGCCCTTTTCCTTCTTTTCTTCTTCTCTTCCGCGCCGCAGAACACGGCTCTGTCTTTCTTTTTTTTCTTGCTCAATCCTCAATCCCTAATCTCACTTCTCTCATATATTATTATATTATTATTATGTTTTGGTTTTGGGCCCCCACTTGTTTGGGGAGCCCTAGTGCCTAACACAATTCGTGTTAAATTCTTTATTTTGTCTACATAATTTTATTTGTGTTTAAAGTAGCTAAAATATTATTTTTGAAAAATCTTTTTCCAACAATTATGACGTTCATAATGATGGAAAAATGCATTTTCGGAATTAGGATTTAATAATTCGAAGAAAGTAGGTGAGGTGAATTATGC
The DNA here is from genome assembly GCA_036250425.1 of Stylosanthes scabra. Taxonomy (NCBI): domain Eukaryota; kingdom Viridiplantae; phylum Streptophyta; class Magnoliopsida; order Fabales; family Fabaceae; genus Stylosanthes; species Stylosanthes scabra. The sequence goes on from JASCZI010001424.1 coordinate 690, forward strand.
ATTTGTATGTCATGCGGGTTCTATTCTTAATTTTTCTCATAATTTATGTGTGAAATATTGTGATGAGAACATATGTTGATGTTTTGAGATTTGTAGGAAAAATGATTGTGTTCAAGAAAGATTTTTAATATTGTTCATGTTTTTTATGCTTGTTCTTTAAATTGAAAGAAGAAATTTCATCAATTCTTTCTCATCATAATCTTGATGTTTATAGTTTTAGGGGACAAGAGTAGGATGGAGCTAATAACATGCATGGTGAGTGGAATGACTTACAAACTCTATTTTTGAAGTATTGTCCTTTTGCGTATTACATTCAATGTCTTGCTGATCGATTACAACAAACACTTATCTCCGCAGTCAAAAAAGTTTCTTAAATTCATCAATTCTTTTCTAGGTTCTCATTAATTGTTAACGTTGTAACTATTTATCCCAAATGTCATGATCAATTATGGGTTGCTTAAGTAAATAAGGTTGTAAACTCAATTGCATAGTGGATATTGCGACAAGTAGTGGACTTAAGCAAATTGGTATTTGCAAGAATCCGTTTTTTTCGGACACGCTTTTTGGCGACGGTTTCGGCCGGACGCTTTTTATTCTAAAAACTCGTATGCTTGATTTATTGAATGAATTGTGTGGTTGACTAGATTTTGAGTTTAAGATAGTATCGTTGTAGCTATATTATAATTAAAGGATCGAAAAATTCATGATGTGCGACGGTTTGGTCTTAGGAGACGGTTTTTACCGATTTTTTAAAAATTGCGTAATTTAGGAATTGTAAAATTTCTAAGTTATATTTGAGCAAGATTACCTTACTATTAAGGAATTTCAGATTTTAGAGAAATAATCTTACCCATAGTAAATCTTTTTTTTACTTGGAGCCCACACTAAACCACTCATAATTACCCAATATTTTATTATTATTTTCTTACACACCTTTTTGCTTCTATTGGTTGCATGGCCTCTAGCAATGCAAGACCAATAACCTCACTTTTCAAGCGCTCTCTCTCTTTCTCTCCATTATTTTATTTTTGTTACACTATTCTAATTCATTTACCACCTTACACCAAAATCACTCATCCAAAAACTTACAAAAAAGTCTCCCAACTCTCCCTTCATACCCGAGCTCTCTTTCTCTCATTAACCCATCCCATTTCCGATTTTTCAACACCAAAAACACATTTTTACACTCTCTCACTTCACATTTTAGATCAAACACTCTTATTTTACAAGAACAAAGCAAGAACACAAAGAACACAACTCACCCTTTTCGGTCACAACACCACAATCCACAACCGTGCATGTCATCATCTCGCCATCCTCATCACGAATCCAAGCTTTGTTTCCTCATCCTCTACCATTTCTTCTTGTCTTCGAAGAGGTGAGTGCATACACAAGCCATGGTTGTTAGTTTATTCTCCATCCTTTGAGAAACTAACACATCTTAAAATTTTCTATGGTCTAGTTCTCTTTTCTTTCTCTTGGCCGAACCTACACCATCTTCATATCCTTGAATATTTGAGTTTCTTCAAGGTAATACACTTCTATTAGTTTCTCTCATCATATCCGAAAATAACAAGGTAAGTTTGGCTCAAGTTTTGTTGTGTTTTGAAAAAAAAAAGTTAAGGTTTTGGGGCTAGGAGCCACGGTTACTACAAGGAGGAAGTTGGTGATTTGGAGGCCTTATTGGTGAATCAAGGTTTTGTCCTAACAAGTTAAGGGGTTAGGCTTAGTTTAGTTTTAATTATTGTTGATGATATATGAATATATGTGTGATTGATTGCTTGGATGAATGCTTGAAATGAATATGGAATGCGTGCCTTACTATTGTATGAAAATGAAATGCTATGATGCATGTTATGGCCTATGGCTGAATTGATGATGAGATAAAATGGAAAGTTTGATGATCAACTTGATAGCTTGGTATATGGCCGAGGGATTCAACTCATTCAGACCTTTTGTTTAAGAGAAAATAGACTAAAAACAAGTTTAACTAGTTACGAAGCAAGATATTTCCGGCTAACGGTTCTGGGAATCGAACGTTAAAAGAGACGTGAGATAGATTCGGTTGAGGAATGAGGCAAGGATGTGGGTGATGTCTCGCTTGCGTGAATGTTGTGGCCAGAGGGGTAGCTCCCCGAAGGCATTCCGAATGATCATCCGTTTCTCACTGTCGATGCGGTCGACCCCCAATGGTGACAGGATCCTCATCGTTAATTATAGTCAACGAGTAAGGCTGGGCCTTACACGACAACGTGCCTGGGGGCACGGATCATACTCAAAAGGGCAGTACGGATCGCTTTGGTGGATTCCATGACATTCGGCAGTGGAGAAACCATACTTGGGACTTATTTCGAGTAGTAGTCGGGTGTAGGAAGCCAACCGACGCATGAGCTCTTTGCCTGCATTAGGAGAGGCATTCATCATCCTTGTGTGTTGCATTTATTTGTGCTTGTGCTTAATTATAATTGTATGTGGTGTGATCTGTGTGAACCTTTCCTTATGTGCTAATTGCTACCTACGTAACGTTGGCCCCTAGGATAGAAGTAGTTGCCCGTGTAATGCCCCCGAGTTGGGAACCTTAGGTTTTCACCCCCTTCTTCTTACACTATGCAGGATCTATTTTCTAATTCTCCCCTTATCCCCTTACGATGAGTCCGATCATTGCTGGCTCGAGCGTGCTACGACCGCCTTGTCCATCTGCTTCCCCCACCTCTTCTTCCTCTTCTGGTACTAGTGGCGGAGTCCCTCGCAAACGTGACCGTTCCCCACGAGCCCCCATTCAGGCTCCCGCTTATCCACCACCACGTGTGCCCATGATGGACTCCCATAGTTATCGTAGCCTCTTCGGTCAGCGTAGGACTGTTCCCCCATCTCCCCAGCGTGGGGCTAGCGAGACTTCGGAGGAGGACCCCGAGGAGCGTGACGACACTCATACTTCTAGCAATACTAGTCATAGTAATGTAGATGTTTCCTCAATAGACGCCTTTCAGGGTTCTGATAGAGAGAGCATTAGTTTCGATTCTGGTCCCTCCAGTCATTCATCTTTCAGTAGTGGATCCTCAGGACGCTGGTCTGGTTCTACAATTTCGTCTGGCAGTGTATCTTCTGAGGGTGACTTGGCGAGCCGGCACTTTGCTAGTACTTTTCCCCCTCCTATGCCTTAGTGACAGTATAGGATCCTTGATGTAGTACCTCATTAACTGTTAGAACAGTACGAGGGTTAAGATTGTCTAGTTGGATCGATACCTAGCTTAGGTGGCCTTTTCTAGGGTCAGGATCAGTATTCTAGAAACAGTCTAGTTGAGTTGTATTTTTCATTTATTTCAGTTTCCTTCTACCTCTGTGTAAGCATTTCATTTCCGATGTATTAAAGATTGCCAGTTTTAATGAGAAGTATTTCCAGTTTTCGTTTCTATCCTTATATATGTGTGCCTCTTTATTTTCTTACCCTTTACCTGTATTTTGTGATTTATTTCCGATTTAACACGCTTTCACGTTGTCCGATCGCGACATGCTTGAGTATTGTCCCTTAGTTTTAGTCTAGGTTTAGTGACAGCCTAGCCGTAGGTATGATCATGACATACCGAAAGTTGGGATGTTACAGTATTCAAATAATTGGAGATTCTAGATGAGGTCTCATTTCAATTCTGTACGTAGCTTGCTATGCATGTTTGAAAAAGCACTGAAGAACATAATTTCTCCACCTGTGGTGATGCCAGTACTGCTTACGAATTTATTACGTCCTCTAAATTTGTTTTTGTTTTGCATTTGTTGAGAAATATTTTGAAAGTTAGTAATGATCTTTGCTAAGTTTTGTAAGGTAAAATTAAAGACATACTGAATGTTTTATCTCTGATTTATACCACCAAGACTTTAATCCAAAGAATGACAGAATTAGGATTTAACATTCATAAAAGAAGTTACATTATTTTGTGAAAAACATGAAATTGAAGTTTCTGATATGAATGCATTGCATATTTCTAGAAGAGGTCAACTCACAAAATTGTTGACCCTATCTAAGTGGATCAACATTATCGTGTTGATTTGTTTATTGTTAATACGATTGAGGATTGACACATAATTGCAAGAGTTTAATGGAAGATTCAATGATAATATAGTGCAATAGCTTACTTTGACTTCAACTCTAGATCCCAGAAATAATCATAAACTAGATATAAATCCACGCGATGCACTGTTATGTATTTAAAGTTGGATTTTAATAAAACACTTCAACTTAGATAAATTACTTCCACCTACTACAACAAATTTAGTTGTGAGTTGTCCATTCTAATTGGTTTTTCTTCGCAACTTATTTTCTCTGAAATCTTGGATATAAGTATTGTAACATAAAAAATACATACGAATAAAGAAATGCTCACGGAAAATATGCAAAACTCTAAACCAAATTATCTAAAAAAAAACCTTTATACCTTATTCTTCAAATTTTAGAATATAGAGTAAGATAACAGGTATTGTCTTCAGAAATTTTTGTGACTCCAAGTTAAGGAGTTAGCTAAATAAAATTTAGTGAATAGGTTGGAGACATGATGTTGTCGCCATCCTCTTATTGCAAATTGCCAAGATCCTGAGTTCACCATTCCCACGGTGGGGGGTTGTACCTACAAAAGACTCCGTCGCTCAAGTTAGCATAGGTCGCAAGAGACACCAAGTTAGAAATCTTACCTGAATGCAAATATTTAGAATATTTCATAATTTATGAGATTTAGTTGATTCAAGAAGAGTGAAAGTTTATCCCTTTTCATGAGATATCCTTTGATATGATGTGTTCATCTCATGATATTATTTGTGACAATTAGATGGTCTATACATAGTTAATATTGTTACCTTCTCTTTAATGGTAGAATGATGGTTATAATTAGTCATTAAACTCATTAAGTTGAGTTATTAGGTATTAAAACGATTAATTAGCAGTAAGTACTCTCTTTGTAACGTCTTTCTTGAAATCCAAGAGAGCTCTTGATCATTTTTCTTAGAATTGTGCCATGTTGTAGTTTTTGCTTACTTGGCATAACAATAGAAGCCTTTCAAATTGAAAATGAATGAAGAGCTAGGTTGGTCTCTCCTTTTAGATATTATAAATAGAAATAGATCCTTTAATGTCGGCAAAGTATGTAAATTAGCATAACGATTTTTTCCAAATGACTTCAACGACCAAATAAAATTTTACTTTAGAATGCAAGCTAAACATTATGAACTTATTTTCTAATCATGCTGAATTGAGTAATTTATGTACAATTTTTGTATTATGTCAAACTTAATGAAGGTAGGAAAGTCTTTAACAAATTCGTTGATTGATTGTTTGATTCGCTTAATATAGGCTCCCCTATTTCAATTGCTATAACAGAGAGATTTTTTTCAGCTTTGAATATCGTAAAGAATAGGCTAATAAGTATAATGGAAGATGGTTTTCTTACTAATTTTCATCTGATTTATATTGAGAAGAAGATTGTTAAAAAATTTGACACAAATTCTATTATTGATAAATTTTATGATATGAAAAACATTGTGCACCACTTTGTCATTGAAAGGTATATACATTATCAAAAACCATTTTATGATATTAATTTAGTATTATTAAAAGATATTGTAAGTGATCGTGCTCTAGAGATAAATCACATTATCAATTGTAATAATTATATTATGGGATATTATTTAGCGGATGTTATTTATCATGAATGAGCCACATTTGTATCAATATCAAAGCCACAAGGGAGAATCGTAAGTTGTTTGCGCAATATAAAGAAAGGCAAAGAAAAGGCATAGAACGAGAATTTGGAGTGTTGCAAGCACGCTTTACATTTATACATGGTCCAACATGTTGTTGGGAAAAGAAGAAACTTGCAAACATAATGAGAGCATGTATAATATTGCACAATATGATTGTTAAGGATGAAAGAGACACTTATGCATGAAATTTTACTCAAGGCCTAAAATATGTCAACGTTGAAAATTACTTATCACAATCTCAGTTGAGAAATGAATACTTTACACCATACCATCAACTTCTCTAAAGAAATGTTCAAATTTAAAATAGGCAAAAGAATCGATAATTAAAAAAGGATTTGATTGAACACAATATGACAATAACATAATGTACGTCATTAATTGCAGAATTTAACTATATTTTATTCTTTTAAGTAATATTGCAAATTAGTTAAAACTTGAATTATGTATAATGTGTTATTGTTGTTGTTTATGAAATTATTAATTTTTTCTTTTATATTAATTATTTTATAATACTGCGTTATTTTTAATTTACAAATTTCAATAATATTGTTGAAAAAACTATTTATTTTTGTTTAAATTAATTATATAAGTGGAGCAATAATAGAGGCCAAAGTTAATCTCTCTTAGTTTATTGGAAAAGAGGGGAAAGTTTTGAGTTCTTATTTATTGTTTATAAGTAAAAGCTTATGTGGAGTTAAACTTATGTAGAGTTATTTTTTATGATAGGTGAGCTATAAGTAGGGACTTAGGTGAGTTTTAAAAAGACTTTGACAACTCTATATTCAACTATTTATAGGCGGGTTGTTTGATGTTGCGACATCATTTCTTACACATATAATTTGATTGCACTAGCCACGCTGTTTCATTATGAAAAAAAAAAAAGATTCTCTTCATAGGTGGAGTATTGATATTTTTTTATTATTGTTAATTTTGTTTGTGTGATAAATTGATTAAATTTGTGCAAAATATATAAATACAACTACAACTATACAATTATTTTCATTAGAATTTTGAACTAAAAGTTTTAGTTACGATATATCCGAGATAAAACTAGAATTTTCCTTCTTGAAAAATATAAAATATAATGTTTTAATATATTTTATTTTACAGTAATATTGAGTAGATTTATTGTTATATATGTTTTAAGAATAAGTGAATATTTAATAAAATAATTTTATCATGAATAAAATTATAAAATAATAAAATTCCACTCATAAAAATTATTCAAAACTATGGAATTGAACTCATTTTTATTATTATATCATGCATGTGCTAATTATAATGACGTTTCTTTTGTTTCCATGCCTATGTAAAAAAAAAGTGCTTCTTTAGGAGGAGTTTGTTTGTAGAAACAGAAATAAGATAGGAATACCAAATTTAATGTTATTGTATTTTGTTTGCCAATAAACTAATAAAAAAAAAATCTAATTTACCTTAATTTTTTTAATACAAAATTTAAAAATAAAAATAAAGTAATAAAAAACATAATTATAAATAATTGATAGTGATAATAAAATAAAAAATGAGAAAATAAATTGTGTCTCTGCTTAATGTTTTCGTATCCTTCTTGTTATGATGGACACAAAATACACAAATTCAGTATCCTAGGATACAATGTCTCTATCCATACATCAGCTGCTAATACAATTTTGTGTCTTTATGTTAATATCTCAGTATCATATCTCTCTGAAAACAAATATATTTTTAAAGATATCTTTTAGTCCGCATAGTAAAAAAGAATCTAGCTACCACTTTAGAAAAAAAGTGACATCTAGATAACACGTTTGGAAAGAATTATGTTCTGGATTTTTTCATACTTGCCATCCTTTCATTGATATGTTAAAATCCTTGCACATTGAAACACTAATTACTTCAATTCCAAACCTTTTCACCGCTGGTTAAAATTTCTCCTCATATGCGTAAAACAAAATCTATGATCCACTCTTGGTATGATTTCTTGTAGTGCCGGAATTAAGCCTTGTAATAGAATAATAATTAAAACATTGATAGATTTCATATTCAAATTAGATTAGGCAAGTAGCAAGTTGATTTTGTATTATAAACATTTCAAGCAAGAGGCAAACATAATAGTTTTGTCAAATTATCGAAGATCCAACTTTTTTTTTATATGACATGAAGTTCTATCCAAATTTCCTATAGTCTTACAAGTCCTCGTGATGTAGCTTAAGATCTTTCGTCTGATATGTAACTTGATGGTTGAATTTGGGTTGGCCCTTCACACCTTCCACAAATAAATCCTTAGTTTGTTGTATTGTTCTTTCTTAGTTCCTTCTATGATATCTTTAGCTTTCTTAATGGCCCTATATATCATCATTTCCCCAACAAGTATATCAAACTCCACTATGAACCATTCATGTGTCTTTCTTGACAAATTCAAACTGATCCTAATCTTCTTAATCATTTCCTCAAAAATTCATTTATAAGTCATGGATATGATATGATTATTCCTTCCACAAGTGTTTTCATCAACGAATGACTTGATTTGGTAACTTCTTGGACGGTTTCTCTTAGCACAATAAACCTATCATGGACAGTAGTATTCTAGTATATGTACATTTGAACCTCTACCCATTTGTATATTATATTTTAGCACAGTAGTTTTGAACTGTTTTAACGAACTTCATCCCTAACTCTAGTCTAATTCTTTCATATGGAGTATCTGGATTGTGTTGTGAAAATACATCTGTTACAATAAGTGTATGTAATTTCTCTAAATGATATTGATACCCATCCGACTCATTATCCGTACCCTCGGCATTAGCTTGGGAATTACAATTGTTGGAGCTTCATTCTTTTTCCTAGATGGTATAATTCTTTGTTCAAAAAGAGGACTTGCATGATGTCTTCTAGTTTTTCTTTGTTGTTCAATACTCTCGGCTTCATCAACAACTAATGCACAGTCAACAATGAAAAAGAAAGTATCATTAAATTAATCATCACATCAAATCCAAGACATAATTAACTTATTAGCATAATTAATACTTTTTAAACAACTAATTGCACAATGAAATTTACAACTAATCATATCCTCACATCATTACAAAGAAAATCATATGAGATTGCATAATCAATACTTTTAAATAAGAAAGTAACATTTAGCAGCAATTTATTAATCAATACTATTTCGGTCCAATTCATGATGATGTACTTATTAGTCAAGAATTCGTGTACGATTAATCAATGAATTCATGTACGTACTATTCATTTACTATTTATGTACCATTTATTAATAAGAATTCACATATTATTCATTAGCTTGCAAACATTCAATTTCATATATACTTGCACTTAGTTTATAATATAAGAAGTTAGTATTTACTACAAGAAATTAGGGTTTAGGTGATCGTTTTTTTTGTCACGTTTGAAAAACATGACTAAAAACCCCCCTATTATCACGGTTTATTAATCCAATAACTTTTTATATTTTAATCCCAATAACTTCTATAATTTAATTTTAATATAACAAATTTTATTTATTAACCCAGCTATTTTACAAAATTAATTTTATTCCCAAATATTTGATTTTAATTTTTTTACCCCCCGTCGCCATCCAGCTATCGTTTCTCTCCGCTTTTCCAGCGCGTCTCTGTGTTTCGCCGTGTCTCTTCCAGCACTTCATATTGCTTCCAATCCTTCATACTCTGTTCGTCGTTGCCATAGCGACTGGAAGTTTTTTTCCTCTTGCTGGGTTTACTATTTTACTCTGTTCTTGTGTTTTTCTCTCAAGCCCGTGTATTTTTTTCATTTAGTTGTTCAATGCTTGCTTGTTGTGTTAGTTGTGACTTTAGTTTTTAGTTCTTGTTTTTTCTTATTTAATTGTTCAACTATGGTTGTGTTTGTTGTGAATTTGTTAATCACTTAATTTGCTAACTTGTTAATTTTATGGTTGTTTGCCTATTTTAGTGTTGTAATTTTTTTAATTAATTTGTTTTGTGTTCTTTATTATTGTTAATTTTTTATGTTTTGTTCTTGATGCTTCTAAACTTATAATTAGAATGGCAATGAGTAATTCTTGGGAGAGAACTGAAATTGCCAGGATTCAATTGAAAAAAGAAACCGAGTTGAAACTCAATTTAGCCCTCAAAATTTGAGTCATAAGTCAAAATGGCCCCTGAAACTTAGAATTACTCAGGTTACACCCTGAAATTTGGAATCCTAACTCACGTTGGTCCCTCACCCTATTTCCATTAATAACAAAGCTTGTGACTGTTTCTCACGTGGCAAATTTTATGCTCTCTCAATTTGACCCTTCTCTCTTCAATAAAACCCTAATGAAATTTTATCTCATTGATTCTTATTTTTCAATCATAGAAATCTTCAACCATTCTCAAAAGCTCTGGCATCTTCTTGTAGTACATCTTTGCAAGCTTGGCAAACAAATCTGCATATAGTGCATACAAACTAAAAGCCACTTCAGAATCTAGAAACATACTGAAACTTTTAAAATAGAAACATAATCCTAATAAACCTATAAAGGTTAGCATGTTCCTCCATCATAACCAAAGTCCTAAACATAAACAACACTTCCTAATATTAACTACTTCAACAACATAATCAAACTTCTTGCATACTTCAAAAGCCAAAGTTCTGAGTTTGAAATCATCCATATTTCATAACCATACTTGCTGCATCAAAATAAGTTTAACTCATAAAATTCAATACTTTTATACTCCAATAACATTAATCTAATTGACTAGTAGCTTAATACAAGATTCTGGCAAATAAATTCTTATAAAAATTTTGACTCTGATATTTCCCCTTTTATACTACAAGGGGATGTTCGATTGGCTTGAATCATCATGCCTTATGCCACCACAGTTACAGGGATAAGCTTAATCTTTCTTAACACAATCAAAGCATGATTCAATGCACACTAGATTATTTTTATTCATTACAACTTATAAATTAGTCAAAAATTACAACTATTTTTGGCTATGCAAATTAAGGATGGAAACAGAGGAATTGAGTTTGGAACCTGAAAGAGTGAATTGAAGCCACCACCAGTGTGAAGGTTGATTCTTGGTCATCTCATCCATCATCTTTTTCTTCCTCTTCTGCTTCACTCTTCTCTTGCTTATCACCAACAAATGCAAACATATAAATATGATAGCAAAACAACAAAGAAGAACCTCGGTTTCCCCAAACCAAAATTGATGCACAAGCATAACCATATACTAGGACTAACAAGTTTCCATCATATTCAAATACTCCAAACAATAATTAAACACAGATATAGCTACAAGATAAGAATGGAAATCAACAAGAAAAGCGAGAAAATTAGCAGAAAATGTTACAACTTACTGAGGCGCATGTACATGGGGAAATACGTTGAGCGATGGGGATGGAATGGACAAAAACTTGAACTTCATAATGGCCATCTCCACTATAAGCCCAGATCATGATTGAGAGAGGAGAAGAGAAACATGCTACAGTGGCATTGATGGAGGCTACGGTGTTCGCAGGCCACGCTCATAGGAAGAAGAGAAAGAAGGTGAAAGGGGGTTAAGTGAAAAGGGATTACTGTTTACACGTCATACGGTTTTGGCTTGTTTGGTGCCAAATTCACAGAACGATGTCGTTTAGGATGAGCCACGGTGTCATTTAACGGGGTACAAATTCACAGACCGTTAATGAAAATGGGATAGGAGGCAATGTGAGTTACGATTCTAAATTTTGGGTATAATTTGACTAACTCTAAATTTTATGGGCACTTACGATTCAAATGAACCCCTTCTCAAACTCATCTCTCTCAAAAAAGAAAAAAAAAAAAAAAGAAACGCATACATTCAGAATTGGGGCTTTGAAATTGGCTAGTTAGGGCTTTGAAATTGAAACACTCAGAATTGGAGATTGATTTAGGGTTAAAGACGGCGACTGCTCCTTCTTCTTCTCCGGCCGTGGTCTTCATCTAGTCGTCGTGCTCCTCCAGTTACATCGCCGTCGCGTCGTGCTCCACTCGTTCCTGCTCCGCCGCGTCGTTCTCCTCTGGTGCCGTCGCCGTCGCTTCTTCCTCCTCTGGTTCGAACGGCGTGGCCTCGTGCTCCTCTGGTCATCACCGTCGCGCCGTGCTCCTCTGGTCATTACCGTCGCGTCGTTCTCCTCTGGTGCCGTGGCGTCGTCGCGTCTTGCTCCTCTGCTTCCAACGGCGTAGCCTCGTGCTCCTCTTGTTCCAACGGCGTCTTGCTGCTGCTCTGTCCTTCCCTGCTTCTACACCGGAGTCCGTCTGCACCTTCGCCCGTCTGCTGCTCTACCCTCCGCTGCTGCTCCGCCATTGTCTTGAAAGGAGGTTTGTTAATCTTGTTCTATTAGCAATATAGGCATTTTCGATTAACAGAAACATAATCATTTGGTATTTTTGTCAAAATAATTAATCATTTGAACGATTTGTTGTCGTTTGAATAGTTCATACTTGCTGACCCCAAAATTTTCTGAGGGAAATTTTTTGCTTCAGAATTGTATTTATCTATGTTTTTGTGTATTTGTCTATTTTCTGAGGAGTGAAAACAAAGGGAAAAAAAGGAAAAAACTTGGAAAATGCAGCCCCACCAATGGGGGTTCTTGGTCTATTATAAGTGCTGGTGTCTACTATTTTCAATTTTCATGGAGTGGTACTCTGCCATCATCAAAATCATAAAAACCTGGTGTACTTTTGCTGATTTGTGTTGTTGGATGCTTAAATTTTCTAAGCTTGGGAGATTAAAATAGGAAGTGTACTTTTCAATTTTCAAATTTGTTGGAAGCAATTTATAATCATTCATCAATTGCTGTGGTTTTTCTAAGCTTGGGAGATTATAACAGGAAGTGTACTTTTGCTTTTGCTGATTTGTTAAATGAGACTAAAAACATTAACCAAAAAGTTTGACGTGGCAAATATAACAATTGGACGGGTTTGGGTTAGTCAAGACCCGGCTTCATGTATACCCTGGATATAAATGTGTTGTGTACACCTTAGTATGCTATTCTGTGTACTAAAAAGCGAGTTGGGGAGCTGCATTGTTTCCAAATTTGATTTGATACACTCAAGTGATGGCTGACACTCTAGCTCTTGCTCTGGCAGTGACACTATCTCTAGTAATGACACTATGTCTATCAAGTATAATCCAATTTCTTTTTGTTTTTGTTTTGCCATTGATATTTTGTGATGAAGTATATTTATATTTATATTATTTTTGATATTGTATCACAGGTTCCACATGTCATCACTTCAACTGTGGCACTTGGGAGGTAGACAACAAGAACTTACGTCAAACATTGAACCAACTGATGTCCTATCATTAATATATTAGATATTAGATATGATTATGATCAAGAGAGACTTCAACACTCTCTTCTCTTGCTCATGCTCTCTACTCCATCTCAAGTCCAAGATCATTCTCTCTTTCTCTTTCCAGCGACCCTTTTCTACCTCTTCAGACGACACCCTTGAAGGTTTGGTCCACCCCGATGACCCTTTCTTACACCACAGTTCGCCCCCAGCCTCCGATTTGTCACCTGAGTATGCATTCCTCCGCACCAGTCTCCTCAATTCAACCACTAGTGCTCATTCTGGTGACCCTTCCCACGATGCTGTTTTGATGTCTGAAGCCCTTAGGAACGCCAATGATGGCTTTGGTGCCCAAACACAGAAACTTTTCAGGCAATTTAGGGGCAGATTAACCGAGTCTTTGGTGGTGGAAGTGATGTGGAATGTTAGACACCCTGAATTGTGTGTCAAGTTTTTCTTGTGGGCTGGGAGACAAATAGGGTACACCCACACTGCCGTGGTGTATGATGTGCTGCTTGATGTGTTGGGCTGCAATGGCAGAGTTAGAGTGCCTGAGAAGTTTTTGCGGGAAATAAGGAATGATGATAAGGAGCTGCTTCAAAAGCTGCTCAATTTTTTCATTCGGAAGTGTTGCCGGAATGGGCTCTACAATGCAGCGTTGGAGGAGCTCGG
>JASCZI010001427.1:0-15461 GCA_036250425.1 Stylosanthes scabra
AAGTAATATTCTGATTTCTCTTCTACTAGTTTTCGAAATTCTTAGTCTCACAACACTCATTCTGTTTTTGATTCAATCTGATTAGACAAATTAATTAGTAGTTATTACTTGGTCCTTTAATCCTCGAGGGATCGATACTCCACTTCACTGTGGTATATTACTTGATACGATTCGGTATACTTGCCGAGATCTAGGGTTTGCGAATCCGACCATCACCTATGCGTATGCATTGCCATGCCTTGGGCGTCACGTCCTAGCTGGAACCGGACCATATGCGTACGCACCAAAAGGGTCTATGCGTACGCATCAATGGCCAGATTTGTGCTTATAAATAGAGGATGCCTTCACCATTTTTGAGAGCCCAATTCACCATTTCATTAGTTTAGTTTAGGGTTCCATTAATTTTTTTTTTGTCCATTTTCACTAGCCAAACAATTTACTGCTTTTATTATTTGTTTTGCATGTTGTTACTCTATCGACTTTAATTTCGAATTATTCAATATTACTGCCGTTATTCTGCCCGTTTGTTTTTACTATTTTGTCATTATGTCTCACTGTTATGCTATTTGTTTAAATTCCGCAATTATGAATTTTGAACGTAGCGGGTAGTGACCATAATGACTCGGCTATGGGGTGAAATGTGCGAATGATTTTAGTTACCGATCCCTAAGGGCAACGGATGGGAGGAACGGAGTTAATTTCGATGTCATTAACGCTACGCCCTTGCCAGTAGTGTGGGGAGCTTAAATGAATCAGACTCAATTCGGTACAAAGTGCACTACTGGTGAGTTCTTCCTGTTGACGCGGGATTTACTCGAGTTCTGTCGAGACCTAGGTCTCCCGCTGTTGTGTATGTCTAGGACATTCAGATAGGGGTTAACTCCGCCACCTGTGGTAGTTAGTTTCCTTTAGGTGACAGTCCATCCAATCTGGGATCGGCAGTGCTCATAGGGACGTACAGTATTTTAACCCATAGCCGGGCACTCTTTAATCCACTGCCATTTTAATCTGTTTTCTTGCGCTTCATTCTCAACAACAAACTACAACCAACCCGGATATTCTCTCAATAAAAAACAAACCTCTATTTCTGTTTCCTAGGGAGAACGACTCGAGTCGAGTACTCGGCATCTTCAAACTTGGTTGCATCTCTGTGACACCTTTTTAACTAAATTTGGCAGGGTTCCCTTGACATTGGTTTGGGCTATCTGCAACGAAATTTCACTTTTCCGGACCGATCTCGGGGCCCGCACCAATGGGCTAAGATCAAAGAAAAGATTGCAGGAAAAGCAAAAGTTGGTAAAGATATCTCATTTTCAGTGGAACAAGAGATAATGGAGACAGAGATGAACATAGGAAAAAGGCCAGAAGAGAGTAGCAGACCAATCAAGGAGATGCTAAGAGGAATGGAGAAGAAAGAGAAGACACTGGCATTCGCTTACATAGAGAACAAGACAAAAATATTGATGCTGAAATAGGGAAAACATAGCAACAACAAGGAATACAAAGGCAAGAAGAAGACCCTACCACTAAGCAGAAGCAACAGGAGAAAAAGAAAAGATTAATAATTGCAGAAGTTAATACACAGAGACAGATGAAGAGATACAAAGCCAAACTTGGTAAGGTATACATTGTAGAAATGCCTGAAGATTCTGAGGATAGCAAAACTGAGGAACAGAATCAAGCACAGCCTGAAGAAACCAGGATGCAAATAATGGAACTCGCCATCTACATGGAGAGCGCACTGAACCTGAAAAGAAAATGGCAGGAGGATAAGCAAATTTTGAATGTTGATAGCAGAGAATATAAGAGCAGGGATGACAAGGCAGTGGAAAGCTTGAAGAAGAGAAAAGAAGGACAAACTGACAAGGCTGAGGAGGCGGGCCTTAACATGCCCCAACTCAAGCCATGAGTTTATTAAGCTGGAATTGTCGAGGGTTGGCGGCTCCCTCGACAATTCGAGAGCTTAAAAATATTTTGAAAACTTTGAAGCTGTCCCTTTTGTTCTTGTCTGAAACTAGAGCTAGTAGGGATACGTGTATAAATATAAGTAAAATGTTAAGTATGAAGGAGTTTTTTTGCGTTGAACTGCGGGGGCTGTCTAGTGGTCTTTGCCTCTTTTGGAATAGTAATATTGAAGTTAATGTGTATGCTTGGTGTTCAAATTACATTAAAGCTAATATTAGTGATAATACTGACAGAAATAACTTTGATACAGTGTTTGTTTATGGTGATCCAGATCCTTATAAGAGAAGAAACCAATGGGAAGAAATGACTAGAAACATGGGAGATATAAGCATTCCGAGACTAATGATAGGAGATTTCAATGATATTTTGCAGCAGGAAGAAAAAGATGGTTTGCAGCCAAAACTGACAGCACAGGTAAGATGCTTTAAAAAGGTTGTGGATGATAATGTTTTGATGGATTTAGACTTAAAAGGATCTAAGTTTACTTGGTTTAGTAATCCAAGAAATGGTTTTTTAACAAAGGAAATAACAAATAGGGGTTTGGTTAATTTTGAATGGAAACTAATATATCTACAAGTTGTTTTGAAGGCTCTCCCAGCTACTAGTTCTGATCACTTTCCTTTAATCCTAGATTTATAAGTTAAAGGAAAGCCAAATAGAATTTTCAGTTATGAAGCATACAGGGAAGAGCATGTGGACTGTTAAAATATTAACAAACAAAGTTGGAGTAAAAGTGGTAATAATGTTAATTCTGAGTGGGGTAGATTTAATATGAAAATCAATAATTGTAAAGGTGCTTTGCAAAAGTGGAGTAAGAAAACTTTTCAGAAAGCAAACATTGAGATTGAAAACAAAAAGAAGATTTTAGAAGATCTGCAGAACAGTGATTTGAACACTGAAAATCAAAATAAGATCATTGATGTTAAAAACAGTATTAAGGAGTTATGGAAACAAGAAAGATGTTTTGGGGATAGAGGTCAAGGGTAAAATGATAAAAATACTGCTTTCTTTCATGCAGCCACTCTTATAAGAAGAGAAAAAATAGAATTGTTAAATTAAAAGATGAAATTGGGAATTGGATAAATGGGAGACAAAATGTGCTTAAGTTTGCTAAAAATAATTTCAAAAAATTGTTTACTACGTCTTCTAATCTGAATTTTAGATATTGTATTAGAAAGGTTCAAAAAAGAGTTACAGAGGAGATAAATAGGGAGCTGCTAAAAGAAGTGTCCAATGAAGAAATAAAAAAGGCAACTTTTACCATGGGTAGATTGAAAGCACCAGGACCAGATAGTTTGAATGGGTTATTTTATCAGAAAAACTGGGACACAACTAGAGAAGAGGTATGTGAAGCTATTAAATCTTTTTCAGATCTAGAAAATTACCTTATAATATATGTGAAACTACTTTAGTCCTAATTCCAAAAATAGGCAATCCGGAGTCTATAAACCACTTGAGACCAATAAGTTGTTGTAATTGTTTGTATAAAATTGTCTCTAAAGTGCTTGTTTTAAGACTGAAAAAAAATTGATAAAATTGTATCCCTAATACAGAGCGCATTTGTTGGACAAAGACTAATTCAAGATAATATAGTAATTGTCGAAGAAATGTTTCATAGTATTGGTAAAAAAAAAAAAAAAAGGAAAGAATGCTTCTAAAAATGTTGCTATTAAGTTAATATATATGAACAAGGCCTATGATAGGGTTAAATGGAAGTTTTTAGAAGTAATTCTTTTAGCTTTTGGGATAAACAAGCACACGGTTGACCTAATAATGGAATGTGCAGTGTAACTAAAGTAAGTTTCAAAATCAGAATTAATGGTAATTTTTCAAATCTGTTTATGCCACAAAGAGGTTTAAGGCAAGGGGATCCTCTGTCCCCTTACCTTTTTATCATTATGGGCGAAATATTCACATCTTAATGGATGAAGCAAAAAGTAGAGGTTGCATTTCTGGAGTGCAAATTGCTAATGGAGCACCAAAAATAACACACCTACTATTTGCAGATGATTGCATTATTTTTTTAAATAGTGATGAGGAGGAGATTTATGAAATCTTGGGTGTTTTGAATGCTTACACAGAAGCTACAGGATAGAAAATAAATCTTCATAAATCAGGACTAATTTTTGGTAAAGATGTTCCATTAGAGCTAGATTCCAAATTGAAGAAATTCTTGGAATTCCTTCATGGGAAAATTCAGGTAAGTATTTAGGATTGCCAGCTCAATGGTAAACATAAAAAAATTTTGCCTTGAAATGGATAGAAGAGAAAGTAGAAGAAAAGCTAAGGTGGTGTTTGGTTTAAGTGTTTTCAGTTTTCATTTCCACTGAAAATGAAAAAAAAAAAAAGAGATGAAAACACGTTAGTTTGATTTAATGAAAATTATTTCTATGGAAATGTTTCCAATATAACGTGAAAACACGGAAACACCAATTCTCTGTTTTCACAATTTTCATTTGGAAACTTTGAAAACACAGTGGCATGTATGTAATTATGTAAGACCCTTCTTCGACTCTCATCACAGTCAAAAATAAAAAAAGATTGCATTTTTTTTCTAAACATATCTCTCTTTATTCCTTTCTGCCGGCTCCATCTTCTCCATCATCTCAGTTCTTCTTCAATCGACTTTTCTTTGTGCCACCTCTATCCTCTCCATCCTCTCAGAGCTTCTTCGTTTGGTCATTGCTCTCCTTCCTGCTGCCTCTTACCACTATTCATTTTGATAAATTTTCTTTTTCTAAAAAAAATGGAACATTCCATTTTTTTATGTGTTTTTTTATGGAATGACATTTTGTAGATTTTTGTTTCTCCCATTTTTTATTTTTTATTTTTTTGTATTATTGTGCTGATTTTTTTTAAAGAGGCTAGGTTTTGTTTTACTTCCACTTCCGCTAATCGATTGGAACATGATACAAATAACCTTTTTTTGAAATTACTCTGTGGATGATATGATTACAGATGAACCTGGCTTAAGGGTAGACCAACAAGGCATGAATAATGTTGGTGTTCAAGCAAATCAAATGGTGCATGTGCGAAATACAATTGCAAATGAAATGTGGGCTAGTTACAACCATTGAATATTACATGTACTTAATATATGACCCAAGTATATTGAACATAATGTGATTTTGGATGATTTGATAAGATTGTATTTTGGCGATTTTGTTAATAATTAGCTCAGGAAATTGCTTGCATTTTTATGGCAAAGTTCTAGTTCATTTATTAATTATATTTATACTTGTGAATGAATTACATGAATTTTTTTTGTGCCTAAACTACATGAAGTTTGAGAAGAATAAAATGAATTTATGCAAGAATATGGCATTTTAAGAAGAGTGAATTTATATATGACATTATGCATGACTATTTGTTCATATAATATTCATTTTAAAGATTTTTAATATATCAAAAACAATTAAATCAAACATGTTTTCAGTGTTTTCATTTTTTTGGAAATTGAAAACAATGATCAAAACAAACATATTTTCTAAAATCTAAAAATTTGAAAACAAAAACAGTTTTCAAAAAAAGAAAATTGAAAATGAAAACAGAAAACATTTCTTCAAACCAAACACCACCTTAGTGGTTGGAGACAAAAGTTTTTAAAACAAGCAGGTAAAGAAACTTTAATAAAAGCTATTGTCCAAGGAATTCTCTCATATGCTGTGAGTGTCTTAGAGTTTCCAAAAGGTTTTTGCAAAAGTCTTAGCAGCAAAGTGGCTAAATTTTGGTGGGCTAATAGTTGTAAAGAGAGAGGGATCCATTGGTTAAATTGGGAGAAATTGTGCTAAAAAAAAACAGAGGGAGATTGAGGTTTTAAAAATTTTTACCTACAAAATTTGTCTTTTCTTGCGAAACAAGCTTGGAGATTAATTAAAAATCCTGAGGCTTTGTGGGTAAAAATTTTAAAAGCCAAATATTTCAATAACTCTTCTTTTTGGGATTCAAAGAAAGGAAACAATATGTCTTGGGTTTGGAAAGGTTTGATTGAGGGTAGAAATGTGTTAAAAAGTTTTGGTAGGTGGTCCATAGGAAATGGAGTAAATATTAACATAGTTAAAGATAAATGGGTATTAGGTTTTAAGGGTAATGTTACTATTAGAAAAGAGGGAATTCAGAATGTTTGTGATATTTTGACTAATGATGGTAACTGGAAAGTCAACAAAATCAAGGAGTTTTTTAATGAAGAGATCTCTAGTTATATTTTGAAAACACCCATAAGCAGAATTCAAAGAGAGGATAAATTTATTTGGGATCATAGTCACAATGGGGATTACACGGCGAAATTAGGTTACAGAGTGATGTATAATGCAAAGAAAAGAGAAAACATGTTGAAGCCTTCAACTAGCAGGCATCATAGCATCATTTAGAAGGAGCTTTGGAATCTTGAATTACCAGCAAAGATCAAAATTTTTTTTGTGGAAAGCAGTGAATAACATTATTCCAGTTACTGAAAACCTCTTTTCAAAAAAACTAACTAATTCTCCAATTTGCCCTATTTGTATGCAAGAAGCAGAGACTGTGGAGCATTGTTTATTACTTTGTTCATGGACTAGGGCAGTATGGTTTGGAGCTCAAATCCAATTCTTCCCTAACCCAAATAATATTAGTTCTTTTGGCAAATGGTTTGAGGAAAAATTAAACATTTTGGAAATAATATGTGGTAGTGATTACAAAATGTTTAGTAGAAAACTTTGTTGTTTGATCTGGAAATATGGAAAGAAAGAAATAGGGCTTATTTCCAGAAACAGAATCCTAATCCAATTCTAACAATTATTAAAGCTAAATCAATAGAAAAAGATTTCAATGCAGGAATGAGAAATTCAGCACAAACAAGGGAAATGGAAAGGAGAGCCAAAGGGGAGATTACCTGGTGTCCACCTCCGAATGGGTGAATCAAGTGCAACACAGATGCAACTTACTCTCTAGCTTCAGGCAGGAGTGCACTAGCAGCAACATTCAGGGATTCTAATGGTAGGCTTCTAACACCATCTTTAATTTGTTGAGATGTGAGAGCTCATTGATAAACCCATTTTTGATGGTTTATTTTGTGCTCTAAATCGGCAATTTATCAGCCTCTGATCACTTAAATACTTGCGAAACAAGCGAGTTCATGAATAATGGTTCCTTATGACTTAAACTGCAAACACATGCTATTTTAGCCAAATATCTGCTATATATTCACCTGTTCCCGTTCCGATAGATGCCTTGATTTGTTTGTTCAAGCGTTTCAGGTTTTAATAAGCTAAGATCAGAGCGGAAGTGGCTAAAAAGGGGGCGAGGAACGAAGAAATCATGAAGAAAAGCTTGGAGGCCAAAACTGCCCCATGTGCATACGCAATAAAGGAGTTGTGCGCACGCACCCTCCAGCATAGGTGTGCGCCCTCCAGCATAGGTGCGTACGCACCAGAAACCCTGTGCATGCACACCCGTCAAACTTGGACGGCACGCAAAATGGAGCTGATGCGTACTCATAAAGCAAGAAATGCATACGCACCAAGGCCTGAACAACGCCTATAAATAGAGGAAGACCACACCATTTTGGGAGAGCCCTCACACACCCATTTTCTTGTAGTTGTAGTTTTAGTTCTTAGGATTTCCTTTTTGTAAGCCACACCGGCCAAACATTTTACTGCTTTTCTATTTAATTGTCATATTGTTACTCTGGCTATTTCATTTCTGTTAATATTAAGTATCGTTATTCTTTCCATTTATTTTCTGCTATTTTACCATTATGCCTTGCTGTTATACTGCCTATTTTATTTCTGCCAATATGATTTCTGTTAGTAGTGAGTAGTGACCTTGTGTCTTGGCCATGGGTTGAAGTGTACGGATAACTTTAACTGCTGATCCCTAAAGGCAACGGATGGGAGGAACGGGGTTAGTTTCGAGGTCGTTAACACTACGTCCCTACCAATAACGGGAAGTCCTTAACAACGTGGATTTGATGAGTTATTCAATTTCGCCGAATACCAAGGACTTACGTTATTGAGTATACCTAGGATCTTTGGATAGGGGCTAATTCTACCACTCGACCATTTGACAGTAGTGGCTAGTTTCTTTTAAGTGAGAGTCCATCCAAATTGGGATTGGTGGTGATCATAGGGACGCACAATACTTTGATCCATGGCCAAGCACTCTTTTATCACTCTTGCAACCTTGTTTTCTCTGCTTTCTGTTCTCAAAACTCAAACTGTAACTCAAACATTTTCTCAACCAAAAGCAAACTTCAGTTTTTCAATTCCTAGGGAGAATGACCTGAGTCCATTACTCGGTATTTTTAACTGGTTGCATCCTATGACACCTTTTTAACTAAATTTGACAAGGTTCCCGTAATACTGATTCGGAGCTATTTGCAACGAAATACTGCTTTTTCCGAACTGGTCTCGGGGCCCCCATCAAATTTCTGGCGCCGTTGCCGGGGAATTGAAAAATAAGCGTCTATTTTTGGTTATTTGTTAATATGTAGATCCTGTAAATATGATAGATTTTTTAATTCCTAGTTTAGTCCGTTTTTCTTCTCCATCTTTGGATTGTTTGTTGAATGCTAAGGTCAAATTTGAGCCCTGACTTGTTGTTATTTGATCCTGAAGTTGAAAGAACCTTGCGACGTGCAAGGCAAGTCATGCGTCGACTTGAGTTTGAGAACAACTTGCGTTCTCAAACCGGTAACTTGGCATCTGAAAATGACTCTGCATATTCCTCTGACTTTGATTTTGATCTTGAATTTTCCACTTCTTCTGCAATGGAAAACCAGCCGACTACATATCCCAAGCTGAACCCAATTTTGAGCTCAAGTCTGGCCTAATCAATTTGCTTCCACGATTCCACGGATTTCCCAGGGAAGACCCTATTAAGCATCTCAAGGACTTCGAGGTAATCTGCGCTACCACCAGAAGGACCTGTGGTGACGAAGATGCAATCAAAGCTTTCGCTCTCTCGTTCTCCTTAGAAGGAAAGGAGAAAGACTGGTACCACACCTTGCCAAATGAAATTACAGCTAATTGGGCATTGTTTAGAAAAAGGTTCTTAGAGAAATACTTTCCACTTTCGAGAACCAATGCAATCCGGAAGGAGATATCTGGAATTACACAACTTCATGGGGAAACCTTGCATGAGTACTATGAAAGATTTCAGAAGCTGTTATCCTTATGCCCCCATCACTCTATTTCAGATTTTCTCCTCATCAATTACTTCTGCGAAGGATTGACACCGACTGACAAGGCAATAATTGATGCGTCAAGCGGTGGAGAACTTATTAACAAGACGCCGAAAGAAGCGTGGGAACTAATTGAGACAGTGGCTGATGCTAATCAGCATTTCAAGACTAGAGCCACTAACAAGGGTGTTCACGAAGTAGCTCCGTCCGAATCAACCATTCTTGCTAAATCCTTGGTCGACATTGCATCCATGTTAAAGGAGATCAAAGAAGGACAACAGCCAACTCTGACAATTCTGAAGCATCAAGCCGATGATCCGCAACAAACCCCAGCCAAGCATTGCGAGATATGCTCTTGCAGCTCTCACCACACGGACAAATGTCCCCAGCTACAAGAGGATAATGCAATGGCCTCAACTCATAACTTCTTCGAAGGCACCACGATACCACCCGACAACAAGCAGTATTATACTCAAGGGTGGCGAGACAATCAGCCCACTCGTTGGAGCCCTCCTCAACAGCAATAGAATCAAAACCGACAACAAAACACTTACAGTAAGCCTCCGAATCAACAGAATCAAAGATATCAACCGCCGCATCTTTGCCCCAACCCTCCTATGAATCCTCCACTATCCAGTTATGATGAAACTTTACGCACCTATCAACAAGAGAGTAGAGAACTGAGGGAAGTACACAAAAGGATAGAAGCTCACCTGAATGACCTAACTGAGCTTCTGCACAAATTCACCAGTCAGATGGCAATCAACAGTCAGCCACCCTCTAGTTCAAACCCCTTGCCATCTCAGCATCTCCCTAACCTGAAGGGAGGGATCAATGTGGTTCAAACTGCAAGTGACGAGGACGAAGATGACGAGGAAGAGAAAGATGATGACCGGTTGTATGATTTATTAGCTACACTGGCAGGAGTATACTCGGACAACGAGGATGAGTATGAGGATGCCGAGGAATAGGAAACAACTAAAGAAGGCGAAGAGGAGGAAATGATTGAAATTACTAAAGAAGCCACTAAAAAGGAAGAAAGCAGCCCAGATAAGGAAGAGGAATTTTTCATTGCTACCGTTTATGGAGGGAATGAAGAAAAGCCAGAAGACCTTCCTGAAAAGTATGCTGATCCTGGACCCTATTTTGTGACTTGCAAAGTTGGAAAGATATATGTCCCAGATTGTCTGTGTGATCTCGGGGCATGTGCTAGTGTAATGCCACTGGAATTGTATAAAGTTCTGGATTTGGGACTGTTGAAAAAAACCATTGGCACTTTTCATTTGGCTGATACAAGTACGGTATCCATGGTGGGTATAGCTGAGGATGTCATCATTAAAGTAGGATGGTTGTCTATCCCTACTGATTTCCATGTCATCAGAACCCCCAGAAATAATAATGGGAGCAATCCCCAAGTGCTTTTGGAAAAGCCATTTCTGAAGACCGCTGGATTTAAACTTAATTTCTACGATGAAACTTTCTCCCATGAAGTGGGAAATGTTATAGAAATATTCCAGCCAACACGGCCACCGATATCTCAAGAAGAAAGCGAGGGATAATTAGTGGTAGCAACCGAGCCGAAAGAAACTGCAAATAGGGCAGTTACTCCCAAGCTAAAGAAGGACCAAAAGACCCTCACCCCAGCCAGAAGAAGCAAGTAAAAGAAAGAGGATAGGTAGTGAAGAATAAGACGCCAAAAAAAAGGAAGGGAAGAAAGGAAGGCATAATTAAATTGCACAGATTTTAAGGATTTGCTCGGAAAGCTGAAAAAGATCAAGAGTGCAATTATCAAGGATGGCGGCATCGGAGTTCACTTGTTTGAGGATAAATCGAAGTGGAAATAATGCCAGCCATTCGCGTCCAACTTAAGGACGTTAAACAAAACTGCTAGGTGGGAGACAACCCACCATGGTAAGAATTTCTGATCCTTAATCTTGTTTAAATTATGCACATTTGCTTGATTAATTGAACTTTAACTGTTAAGGCATATTTAGACAAGATTAGGTTCCCTGTTAATAGTGTGAAAAAAAAGGGGATGTGTATGCATCCAAGACCTTGGTGCATACACACCCACCATCTAAACACGAAAACTGAAACGCGCCCTTGTGCGTACGCACTAGTGCTATACGTACGCACCAGCGTCGCAGAGGCACGCATTAGGGGCTTATAAATAGCCCAACTCACCACAACACTCTCACACTTCTCTTTTCTCTTCTCTTTCATCTCTTTTCTTACAAGATTTTCTTCTTTTCTCAAGCTCTCTTCTTTTCTATCAAGGATTCTCAAGTAAGCTTTTTCCTTTTCTCTTTTTTCTTTCTTTTTGTTGCTTTTTATTATTAGTTATAGTTAATACATGTTAGGTAATTAGCATAGGGGTAGGTAGTAACAATTAGGATGTAGGATAGCGACCCTTTAACTGCTGATATGCTTATTTCTGTGCTATTTGATTATGTTAATTTTATGAGATTGAAGGATTTATACTAGTTGTTATGTAGATTGTTTAGATGTTTGAGTAGCATAATTAATATGATGTCATGCTATTCTTTTCAATTTCTGTGTGTATGTTGCATGTCTTATCACCATGTAATTGCCATACGAATCTTATATCCCCTTCCATCATTAAATGCTTCTATGGGTTTTAATTTCTGAACAAACATGTTATTTGTATGCAAGTTAACTTGGTTATTATTTTCCTCTCTGTGTCAACTGCAACCTTATTAAATTGTCATATTGATTGGTTTGTATGACTGCCTGTTAGAAACCCATAAAAAATCTCATTTCCTCTTGTGCTGGTGTTTCTGATCTTTTAGATGGCTTGCAAAGGACCTTCCCCCACGGCCAAGGGAAAGGGCAAGGCCTATGGACCTCCGACACGAGCCTCTCCCAGGCTCGCAGCTTTGAGATCCCAGTCGGCAACAAAACCCCAACCTGAAACACCAGTCACTCCTACCTGCTGTCATTGCGCCAAGACCGAGCTTGCCTCCCAAGAAACGTCCTATCCAAAAGGTAGCCAGTGAGGGCACCTCCAAGGCTGCAGCACGATCTTTCCGCAGACAATCCCAGTGAACCGCTGCTATATGTCGTACCTTCATTCAAGCTCCCAAGGAACAAGAAGTCATTGCAGTCAGTAGTGACTCCGAGCCTGAACCCGAGATAGCAGGGGAAAATGAGGATGTGGGAGAAGACCCTGAAGAGGGTCCGGGGGAGGCACATCAGGATACCGAAATGGAGGAAGAGGAAGAGGAAGAAGATCCCAAGGAGGATCCTGAAGAAGAAAATGTTGCTGAAGAGGGAGTCCATGAAGAGGATGATTTCGCGGACCATTGGGCCCTTGTAAGATCTGACTCAGAGGATAGTATTGGGAATGATTACCGCTTCTGGAACTACGACGGGGATCTCCCCAACTGGGGGAAAAGAAGAACCAGCCGACAACTCTGCTGGAAGCTGCACAAGACCTCCTCCAGCACACCTCTAGGCGCATGATCGCTCCCCAATAGCACAGAGGACCGCACATTTTCAAGTGTGGGGAGGACATCGTCAAAAGCAGCGGCACGGAAATAAAAAGGGTCCAATTTTCAATCCTTATCCAAGACCTTTCTATTTACCTTATTTTGTCTATATCTAGGATAATTTGTAGATGTTTTTACTTTTCTCTTATGTGTAAAGTTATCTAACTCTACTTGAATATAACTCGTAATATTAGGTTTCTAAAATTGTTGCTTTCTCTCTTAGGGAACCCCACTTAAAATTTTTTTTGAAAATTTCTTTGAATTGATTTTACACTTGCATGAAAATTGTCCAATCATAGATTAGAGAAAAGAACACACAAACCAAGAGAGTTTTGAACCTAACATTGTAGTTCCACATCAAAGAACTACCATTTCCTTCTTTTGTGTTACTTCCACTTCTATGACTACAATTTATTACTTGTCTGATTCTTTATGACCATTAATGTATATATCTGTATGATGATATGATTAAGGCCTTCTTTCTATATAGCTCACAAACCAAATGGCTTAACCCTTTACAATATCCCTTGGAACCCATTTTGAGCCTTGAAATCATCTCATTCCAATTAGCACATTACAAGCCTCAAAAGCAAAAAACCATGATTACACCCTACTTGATCTTTGATTAATCTAGGTTTTAGTGGTCATTTGCTTTCAAGAGAAGAAAAGGAGGGGAATCAAGAAAGAAATTATTTTGAGAGGATAAAAAGGGGGTAATTTTGAAAATTTTCTAAAAACATATGGGATACATATATGCATACAAAGAAAGGTTAGGCATTTGCACAAATTAGCAGAATAAAAGAAAGGAGTGACAAAGACAAAAATAGAAAAAGAAAAAGAAGTTGTGTATAAAAGGAAAATTTTGTCACACCAAGTAGCAAAGCTACCAAAATAAGCTAAGTGCATTTGTCATTCAAAAGAAAAGAAGGAAAAAAATGCATATCATGTAGAAATTGTGAGTCTAGTGGGCACATGGGAAAAAGAGTGATGAACAAAAGGGTAGGTGCATGACGATGCCCCCCAGGCCGGTTCAGAATCCCTTAATTTTCAAAACAGGAATTCATTGTAGATAGTTCTGAACCAACTATGGGAGTTTCGTGCAAATTTAGAAAAGGTGTCACAAAGCTTGCAACCAGTTAAAAATATCGAGTATTAAACTCGGGTCGTTCTCCCTAGGAATTGAAAATCAGTGTTCGCATTTGGTTGTGAAAATATCAGGATTGCAATGGTGAGAGTTGGTAACGAGCAAAATAAGAGATGACTTCTGTTGCAAGTAATAAGGGTGCTTGGTCTTGAGTTGAAGTATAATGTGTCCCTATGATCACCACAAATCCCAATTATGAATGGTTGTCACGTAAGGCGCAAAGCCCAATCTGTCAAATGGTCGAATGGGTGGAATTAAACCCGCTCCTAATGTCCTAGGCAACTCACTAGTGAGAAGGTCCTAGGTCCTTGAAACTTGAATAATCCATCAAGTTAACCTCATTAATGACTCAATCATCACTAGCAAAAGCCTAGCGTTAACGGAATAGTTTTAACCCTGGCATTAACCCATTGTTGTCCTTAGGGATTAGTGGCTAAGATCATCCACACTTCAACACATGAACAAGACACAAGAATACTACTCCATATTCATGAGAAGCATAACATCAAACACTTGGCATGCATAATAAGGAAACATGGTAAATAGTAAAGAAAATGATAATCTAAGATAGCTAATAGAATAAATCAACAAGAGAACTAACAATCATCAATAATCAACCAAGAAAAAAACATTGGATCATTGATCACAATAATTTCCAGCAACATAAAAATAAGAACATAAGAACATAAATGCTAGAATGGAGAATTAGAGAAATAGATGAGAGAAACAAGCAAAGATTGAATTAAACAAGCAAGAGTATTAATTAACAAACATTCAAACACTGAAATTAACTAAGAGTTTTGCTAGTGAGGGCTGGAAATTGGTAGAGAATTGAAGAACAAGTATGAACTAGAAGAGAGAAAATGAGAGAGATGAAAAACTCTCCCAAAAACCTCTTAAAACAATTCTAAATTCTAAATTAATCCTAATGAAAAATGATGCCTTGTGTTTCAGCTGCTCATTCCTCATATAAATCAAAATTGGGCTTTCAAAGAGGCTTGGACCTGGCCCGGAAACTTGAAATTTCAATTTTAGCCTTAATTTTGATTCTGCCAGACGGTACCGTGCGGTCGCGTGGTACACCATGCGGTCGCACGGTCAACAAAAATGCAGCTTTGACTTTGCACCCGCAGGCAGCGCGGTAGGACTGTGTGGTCGCATGAGTATTGGCAGAGTTTATCCCGAAACGCTCCCAGGGACACGTGAGGTCGCACGAGGGGACCGTGCAACCGCACAGTGCCCTGTTTCTCACTTCTTGGCTTCCTCTTGTGAACCTTTTGCTTCTAATGCCTTCCTTAGCCTTTCCTATGCCTTTCTCAATCCCTAAAAGCCTCAAATACACTAGCAAACATATCAATGCACCAAGTGGGATGAGATTTCATAAATTTCTATCACTTTTAAGGCTAAGCTAACATACATTTGTTTATAGGAACATATATAAGCAATGGATTGAAACCATGGTTATTCACTAGCAATTATATGGTTTTTGGTTCATAAACCCTTCATTTATAGTACAAAATCTATCATCAAATATGGGTCTATCAGTGCATCCAAAATTAATCCAATCATTCAAGTCTTTAGCTTACCTATCCAAACAAAACTTCCGAACCTTCACCTTGGCCCCATTACAACCCTCAAAAGACCTTTTGATGTTATACATATATATATATATATATATATATAT
>JASCZI010001430.1:5065-15416 GCA_036250425.1 Stylosanthes scabra
CAGGAAATAACTGAAAATACCTCAATGAATTAATAAGCGAATGTACATAGTGACTACCTCATTATTGGGTGAACAAAGCTCCTCTTCCCAAGTTATACGTACAACACCTCACGTATAACTTGGATGATTCAACAAAAGACCTCAAGTTATATGTGGATACCACATGTATAACTTGGGAAGATTTTGTCTTCTTAACCAAGTTTTCAGTAAACACATAAGACCTCAAGTTATACGTGGACACCACACGTATAACTTGGGAAGATTTCCTCTTCAAAATCAATCTTCCAGAGAGGTTACTAACACTCAAGTTATACGTGCACTACCAGAGTATAACTTGAGGATAAAAAATCAAACTCAAGTTCAAGGATTCAGCCCAAAGTATACGCGCAATTCAAAAGTATAACTTGGAGTCCAAAAGTTTTGATGCATCTTAGCCCAAAGTCATTAGGCCCTAATCCATGGTTTAATTGAGGGTAATTCTAGAAGATCCAAAGGCCATATCAGTGAAGAAGATTAGTGATTTGAAAAGATAAGATTAGTTTTAGATTAGATTTGAATTCTGTTTTAGGTTTGTTAGTAGGTTATAAAAAGTGGCTCAACCATTAGGGTTGAAGACTTAGCATCTCGTACACTTTACAATTTTTAGGATTTTAGTTAAAAGCATGAATTGCTAAACTACTCCATTGTTAAGGGTTAGGAGCTCTGTTCACCCAGCATGAGGTAGTCTTTGTACATAGTTCAATTTAATTCAATTAGGTATTTCAGTTATCTTCATCTGTTCTTGATCTTAATAGTTTAGAATCACTGAGAGGTGTTCTTTGCTTGTTTATGGCTAGGTTAACTAAATTGAGAGATTTAATAACCTAAGCTAGCTAAAAACTATTTCACATGATGAATTAAAACTAACTAGAGATAGTGAAGATAGTTTGTCGTGCAACTAATAATTATGTGAATACAAAATTGGATTAGAACTAGGTTGGATAGAGTGACATTTAATATGATCTATGATCACTTTTTAAGACACATAAGAATTGGAATCAGATCACATTCTTCATCTCTGTATTTGATTAATTATCTGAGAGATTAGTTTTTAATTAAGTAAAGAGAAACTATATTACTAAGAGATTATGGTTTAGTTATAATAGATTCGTTGTGCTTGATTTATGAATACCTAGAATTATAATTGAATGTGTATACTGATCCTCAAGGGTAGAATATCTCCAAAACTCTTAACTCCCATATCATCATCTTAAATCTCAAGTATTATCTTTGCTCTTTGTTCTCTGTTTATTTAGTCATTCGAATATTGCTATTTTAAAGTACTCAATCCATCAAAGCTTCATTTGAATCTAATTAGTGTAGTTAACCAGTAGTGATTGATTAGTCCTTTAATCTTCGTGGGAACGATACCCACTCACTGTGGTATTACTTGATACGATTCGGTATACTTGCCGAATTTAGGGTTATATAAATCTGCATCAAGTTTTTGGGGCCGTTGCTGGGGATTAATTGAGATTAATAATACGATCTTGGTTAATTTTCTAAATCAGATTTCTTTTCCTTCTAATCCCTTAGAAATTCCCTTCACTCTGACGTTGGAAATTTCTTACCTTCTCTTCTGTTGTTTAGTTACTTGTATAAGCAGGGCAATCAAGATGACATTAATTTTGATCCCGAGCCTGAGAGTCAAGAGATCATTATTTTGAAGAAGAAGAGAGGCACGAAGGGCAAAACAAGAGTTAGAACATCAGCTCAATATGGCAGCTAATAACAATGAAATTCCAATCCCTGGTGAACAAAATCAAAGAATTACAGTTGGGCAGTACATTAGTCCTACTTATGAAGGATGTGGCAGCACCATCTTGAGACCAACAGTTTAAGCTAACAATTTCGAGCTCAAGCCATTTCTCATTCAATTGGTCGAGCAAGATCAATTCAGTGGCAGCCACTAAGATGATTCAAATCTTCACATAGCTAATTTTCTGCAGCTATGTGACACTCTCATGTTCAATGGAGTATCTTCTGAAGCCATCCAATTGAGACTCTTACCATTCTCTCTGAGGGATAGAGTTAAGCAATGGTTACAAGTTTAACCTCAAGGAAGCATCACAACCTGGGATGATTTGGTACACAAATTCTTAACCAAATTTTTTCCACCACATAAGCTAGCTAAATTGAGGCATGAAATTCAAGCCTTTGCATAGAAAGACGGTGAAACTCTTTATGAAGCTTGGGAGAGGTATAAAGAGATGCTGAGGAAGTGTCCCAACAACGTTTTCCCAGAATGGTTACAATTGCAAATTTTCTATGATGGGTTGACTTTAACTTCAAGGGCCTTAATAGATCCATCTGCTGGAGGTTCCCTTCACACAAAGACAACTAATGAAGCCTTGGACTTAATTGAATTGGTAGCCAATAACCAATACATGTATTCATCTCTTTCTGAAAGGCATTGCGAAGAGAGGAGTCATGGAGGTTGATACTTTAGATACCTTGTTAGCTCAAAACAAGACATTGTCTCAGCAAATTAATTTGCTCAACAGCAAGTTAGGAAACATGCAAGTGTCAATAGTCAACACACAAATTGGAACCTATGATTTGTGTGGAAACCAAGGACATGCTCGTGATGAATGTGCTCTGGTATAAGACCAACGGCCCACAGAACAAATGAATTACATGGGTAATGCTCCAAGACCTCCCAACAATGATTCCTACTCCAAGTTTTACAATCCTAGTTGGAGAAATCATCCAAATTTTTTCATGGAGTGCACAAGGTAACCAAGGACAAAGACCTTACAACAATTTCCAGCAACAACCATCACCTCCTCACGACCTTGCAACCTCTTGCTTCTCAAAAACTTTCTCAGCTGGAGGTTGCTTTGCAAAAACTCTCTCAATCAACTTCTACATTTGTTGACAACACAACAAATTTTATGCATGAGACAAGGGCTAATTTCAAAAATCAAGAGGCTTTTATAAGAAACTTGGAAGTTCAAATTGGATAGATTGCTAAACAGCTTAGTGAGAAGCCTCCAAACACTTTCCCAAGTGACACCATCCCTAATTCAAGGAAGAATGCAAGGCAATTCGAGTTATAGAAATGGAAGAAATTCCAGAGGTGCAAGTAGAAGTCCCAACAGAAAAATCGGAAGTTGTGGTAGAGATAAAGAACCAAGAAGCTATCCATCATCCACGACAATCTCCGAAAAAGCACACAAAGCCTTTCTCGAAGTTCTTGGAAGTGTTTGCCTGCCTTAAAGGGAATATACCTCTGTTGAAGCAGCTGAAAGGTACTCCTACATATGTAAGAACCATGAAGGAGCTTTTATTAAAGAAGAAGACATTGAAGAAGGGTGATACCGTGGTGCTCACCAAGTAGTGCAGTGCCATAATTCAGAGAAACTTGCCCACCAAAAAGAAGGATCCGTGTAGTTTTCAAATTTCCCGCATCATCGGAGACACCATGTTTGAAAGGGCATTATGTGATTTAGGATCCAGCGTTAATCTCTGATGAAAAAGCTCGGTATCAAGGAAATAAAGCCAACTAGAGTTGTCTTACAAATGGCAGACAAGTCTGTTAGACATGCACATGGAGTAATAGAGAATGTGTTGGTAAAAGTTGGGAAATTATTTTTTCCTGTTGATTTTGTGATCCTGGACATGGAGGAAGACCCATGAGCACCTTTGATTTTGGGAAGGCTTTTTCTAGCCACTTCAAGAGTTCTGATTGACATGGAAAGTGGTGAATTAATGCTGAGAGTTCATGATGAGTGCTTGATCCTCAATATCTACAAATATATGCATCCATTTAGTGACATCAAGAATTGCATAAAGTTCGGAACAAGTAAGCTATCAAAACAGAAACCTCCGGATAAGCTTCTACAATATCCCTCTCTATGCGAAGAACCAAAGCCAATAACTGAAGGTACAACTACTAAGCTGAGCAAGGGTCCAACGAAGAAACATAAGGGAGGACAAGTAAAGAGAATTTCAGAAACATTCTCACAGAATTCTTTAGTGTTACATCCTTTTGTGAGTGTTAGTCCCAGTTACAAGACATACATCATGGCAGATGCTTGCAAGAAGAACTTTGATCCACCATGAAGCAAGCAATGTCAAGCTAATGACATTAAAGAAGCGCTTGGTGGGAGGCAACCCAACCCCAATATTCTTACTAGATTAGTAGTTTCTTTTAATTATGCTATTTTAGTTCATAGTTAGTTATCTAATCTCCTATCTTATTTCACTAATCCTACTCCTTCACACAGGGATCACTTTGCTACAAGAAGAGGAAGATACCATTCATTAGAGAAAAGAGAACTTTGCATGTTTCATGATGCATACATCTTAAATATTACATTCATAAGCATCTTTGCATTTAGAAGTTATACATAGATCCCCTATGGCTAACTTCACATTCATAATTTCAAAGAACTTCTACTTCAAGTTATACGTTTGGCATTCCACGTATAACTTGAAGCATGCCCTGTCTCATAATTTCTCATCATTGCATATCAAGTTATACGTGTGGAGACTCACGTATAACTTGAATACATTTATCCAACATTTTTGAGGCTCCAGGAGCTCTCATAACAACCAAGTTATACGTGACTTACCCACGTATACTTTGGTAACTTTTGCATCAAAAAGTTTTTCACTTTGCATGCTAAGTTATACGTTTAGTTTCTCACATGCCAACTATCACGTATAATTTGGACATTCATTCATCACATATTTGCATTTAAGTTATACGTGAATAATCACATGTATACCTTAGTTCTCATTCTCATTCATTAAAGTGCTCAAACGACTTCAAGTCATACGTTAGCTATACCACGTATACCTTGAAGCCAAAAGAACAACATCATCTCATCCACTACACTTCAAGTTATACGTGCTTCATTACATGTATAACTTGGATGCTTTCGCCATAAATTATGAGTGGCCTCCATAGCATCTAAGTTATATGTGGAGTCTCTCACGTATAACATGAACATTTTCATCACACATTATGAGGCTCCAGTGGCCTCCATTGCATTTAAGTTATACGTGCCTCATTACACGTATAACTTGCCCACTTTTAAACACACTTCATAACCCATTTGCATACCGAGTTATACGTAGAGTTTCACACGTATAACTTGGACATTTTCTTCATAAAAAAAATTGAGTCCAGTGTCCCATTTTGCATCTAAGTTATACGTGTACTCCAAAACGTATAACTTGGAAACCATTCTAGCATCTAGTAAAGGCTTTGTTTTTCAAGTTATACGTCACTTCAAACACGTATAACTTGGATCAAATTATCCAAAATTTTGCAAATACTGGAAGTAACAATTTTCTCAAGTTATACGTGACATATATATGTATAACTTTAGGCAATTTTACTTGGAAATTCAAGTTCCAGAAGCTTGACATTCTCAAGTTATACGTGACATGTACACGTATGACTTGAATTCTCATTTTCATTAATACCATATTCATTGTCTTCAAGTTATACGTGCATATCCATACGTATAACTTGAAGACAAACAGAACCACACAAAGCTCACCCCCCAAGCATTCATTCATCTCATACTCACCAACTTCTCTTGCATTTCCTTCTTAGTTATTACTATACTCTCCTCTGTTTTTCCTCTTCTCTCTTCGAATTCTTACTCTTTTCTTTAAGTTTGATGTTAGTTTGAGTGTTCTTCCATTTACACTCCATTCACACTCAAATGGTATCCTCATCAAAGAAAAGAAAGCGCAGGAAAGGCAAGAAGAGTAAGAAGATTCAGAAGAAGATGAAGACTGAAAGTGAGTGTAAGAATAAAGAAAGAGAGGGTAAAAACAAAAGTGAGGTATTATGTTCTCTTTTTTCCTCTTGAAAATTGTCTCATCTTCTAAATGTTTGTTTGCTTGTTTGCTTATGTTTCCTTGTTTATCTTGTTCTGCTTGTTTCAATTGAATAAATGCCATGTTTTCTCTTGAGTGTCCTAGATGTAAAGCAAGTACTATACATGTAAGCATAAAAAGATGAATTTTGCTGAGAATGCACTCTTTGAGAAAACCATTGTTGTTGAAGACTCTACTTTCTAATTGTGCAAGGAAATGAATTCCTTTTGAGATTTCTTTTTAGAGAAGTATTATGAGAATTATTCCTAAATCAAAAAACTGTTTGAATTCAGAAAAAAATTATATCAAAAGAAATGAGAAAGAGAAAAAGAAAAGAGGAAGCATATAAAGAAATAAGGCTTTGAGTATCAATGACTAGGGATACAAAATAAAAAGAAAACTGAAAGAATTTCTCCCAAGTTATATGCTCGTGATGTTTCTATTTCAAGGAGAGATGCTTGGCATAGTAAATTCGAGGGGTGCCTTGTCACTTGATAACTTGAACCAATTGGTTCGGGATTATCGATTGAACACCTAATCTAAAAAGCCGCCTTCAAACAGAGTATTAAAAGTCAATCAACAAAGAAAACCCCAAAAAGATAAAGGAATCACAAAGAGCTAACTTCAAACAAAAGAATACTAGAGAAAGGGTCTCATAATAACATCCAAAAAGAAATGTTGAGGAGCTTATGCCCTTAAATTTAAAGAAACAGAGAGAAGAACATATGGAAATCATTAAGCCTTATGAAAGCAAGAAAAAATTGAACTTAAAAACATATATGGTTCCTGCTTTGCTCGAGGACAAGCAAAAGGTTAAGTTTGGTGTTGTGATGCATAGGCATCTTTGGTTGATTTTAACTTCAATTTCTCTTGATTATCATGATTATTCTTGTGATTTATTGCTCTTAAATTGTTAATCAAACAAACTTGATGTCTTTTGAGTTTTGTTTATGTTTATAGAAGATTTCACAAGGATTTTAGGTACTCAAGACCACTCAAGAATGAATTGAAGAAATAAACTTGAAGGAAGCAAAGAGGAGCTGAAAAGAAATAAAGAAGCCAAGCATGGAAGCCTCAAGTTATACGTTCATGTTACATGTATAACTTGGGAGATTCAACATCTCAAATTAATTGCTCGAGGAAGCTCACAAAGCTTGATGTTATACGTGTGATTCACACGTATAACTTGGAGAAGATTTTCACATTGATTTCAAAGTCCAGTAAGCTCAACAAATCCCCAAGTCATTCCTGGACATCACACGTATAACTTGGAGAATTACACTTAAAGGTTTTGGAAGCAAATCAAGTCCCAAGTTATACGTACAACACCTCGCGTATAACTTGGATGATTCAACAAAAGACCTCAAGTTATACGTGGATACCACACGTATAACTTGGGAAGATTTTCTCTTCTTAACAAGTTTCCAGTAAACACACAAGACCTCAAGTTATATGTGGATACCACACATATAACTTGGGAAGATTTACTCTTCAAAATCAATCTTCCAGAAGGTTACTAACACTCAAGTTATACGTGCACTACCAAAGTATAACTTGAGGATAAAAAAATCAAACTCAAGTTCAAGGAATCAGCCCAAAGTATACGTGCAATTCAAAAGTATAACTTGGAGTCCAAAAGTTTTGATGCATCTCAGCCCAAAGTCATTAGGCCCTAATCCATGGTTTAATCAAGGGAAATACTAGAAGATCCAAAGGCCAATTGATTGAGGATTCAATGAAGAAGATAAGATTAGTGATTTGATTTGATTTGATAGGATTAGTTTTAGATTTGATGTGAATTAGATTAGATTTGATTTGAATTCTATTTTGGGTTTTGTTATTTTGGTATAAAAAAGTGTCTCAACCATTAGGGTTGAACACTTAGCATCTCGTACACTTTACAATTTTTAGGGTTTTAGTTAAAAGTATGAATTGCTAAACTACTCCATTGTTAAGGGTGAGAAGCTCTGTTCACCCAGCATGAGGTAGTCTTTGTACATAGTTCAATTTAATTTAATGAGGTATTTCAGTTATCTTCTATGTATGATTTAGTTTTATCTGAAAACTATTTCACATGATGAATTAAAACTAACTAAAGATAGTGAAGATAGTTTTTCATGCAACTAATAATTCTGTGAGTGCAAAATTGGATTAGAACTAGGTTAGATAGAGTGACATTTAATCTGATTTAGGATCACTTTTTAAGACTCATAAGAATTAGAATCAGATCACATGCTTCATCTCTGTATTTGATTAATTATCTAAGAGATTAGTTTTTATTTAAGTAAAGAGAAACTAGATTACTAAGAGATTAGGGTTTAGTTATAATAGATTCATTGTGCTTGATTTATGAATACCTAGAATTATAATTGAATGTGTATACTGATCCTCAAGGGTAGAATATCTCCAAAACTCTTAACTCCCATCTCATCATCTTAAATCTCAAGTATTATCTCTGCTCTTTGTTCTCTATTTATTTAGTCATTCGAATATTGCTATTTTAAAAGTATTCAATCCATGAAAGTTTCATTTAAATCTGATTAGTTTAGTTAACCGGTAGTAATTGATTATTCCTTTAATCCTCGTGGGAACGATACCCACTCACCGTGGTATTACTTGATACAATTCGGTATACTTGCCGAATTTAGGGTTTTATAAATCCGCATCATACCCCAGTAGAGCCACTCACCACACCATCCATATTTACACTAACACTTCAAACCCTAACACTAAACATATCCCGGCAGCTTCTCTCTCTCCAACTCACTCACCCTCTCACCTTTGCTCACCCACTCATACCCATGACAAGGTGGCTAGAACTAAGATAACCAATAGGAAGACCGACGCCGAGATTCAACCTCCTTCAACTCGTTCGGCTCGAGCTCGTGCCTCTCTTGAGCCATCACCGCCATCGCAGCAACCACCAGCACCGCCTCCTCCCACTTCGGCGAGACCCAACTCTTCATGAGGGAAGAGACCCATGACAGAGGAAGCTCCTCTTCCTCCTCGCGGTCTTATCAAGGTAGTGGGTACCGTTCCTTTCTTCGTCCTATTGTTGAGTCTGATGAAGCACGTCCTCATCTTTATAAAACCTCTTATGATAAATTTTCAAAGGAGAGCTTCAACAAAAACCATCTTATCATGCTCATAAATTATTTGTTTTGGAAAAATGTTGTGATTGACCGTCTCTTATGTAGTTCACTCTTGACTGATTTAAATAATTTGAAAAACAAGGGTTTAGATTTTACTGAAATGATTGAATTTCAAGGATGAACTCCTCTTTTTAACATTAAGGAACATGTTTATCCAGAAATGGTAAAAGAGTTTTATGCAAATATGAACTATCACAATGGGTTGATATCCTCTTTTGTAAGAAAAAGGAATGTGTATGTAGATGCAGAAAGAATTGGTGAAATTTTGGGATATACTGATGATGGACTTACTATTTACACTTCTGGGAAATGAGATTCTGCACTAAACTTATCATATCATGATGCCCTAGCTTGCATTTGTACTAGGAACTCACTTAGTGATGGAGTAACCCCAGCACATTAGTCACTAGGTCCTATTTATGCCCAGCTGCATAGTATTGTCACCCACATCATTCTGCCTCAAAATAGGTCATATCAAAGGGTTTCATTCTGTGATACTTTGGTGCTATTTGCTTTAATAATGAGGGCCAGAATATCATTTGCATATCTTATGATGCGCCATATTCATGATTGAATCAAAGGTGACAAAAATACTGCATTACCATATGGCATGTTCTTAACTAAAGTATTTAAAGCATATTTTGTGAATCTTGATAATGAGCCCTATGAGGAGAAATACTCATATTTGAAAGAAGGTATGCAGTGAAAAGAACTGTGAAGAGAGACCTTAAAGCTGAAAGGAAGGCTATGGAAGAGAAGAAGAAAGGATATCAAGAGCTTCCACCAACCGTGTAAGAAAATCAAAGGGGACCGGGATCAAACTCCTAGTTAATGTTGTGAGGGAGTTGATCCAAGAGGTGATCAATATGGCATCTTGTGTGAGCATCACTATGGACAAATCCAAGTAAAGGGCCAAAATTCTTGAGAGGTATTTGAACAAGCTTGAGGATGACCATGAATTTTCGAAACCTGGGGAAGAAGAAGATGAGGAAGAGCCTCAAGACTCTCAAGAAGAGGATGAGAATGACTCTGATTCCAATTAATCCCCCTGCTAGTGACTAAAGCTTGCTGTTGCTGCTGATTTACTGTTTTTATCTCCTAGTTCGCATAGAGACAATTTTTAGTTTTTATGACTATTTGGTTTTTCTTTTGGATGACTGTAATTTGAATTAAATAACTCTGACACTATGCTATGTTAGTCACGTAGCACGGATACTCAAGAGGGGGGTGCATTGAGTATCTCAACAACAATGAATAATTTTTGCGGAAACGTAAATATCTAAGAATAATGAACAACACAAGTGCTTGTACTAGTATTTTTC
>JASCZI010001431.1:0-15408 GCA_036250425.1 Stylosanthes scabra
TGAGATGAATAAACACTAGGACAATTGATTTCACCTTATTATGAAATTAAATATTTATAATCATGTCATTCAATTTCTTTGTTATGATATCAAATTGGTTAAGTTTTCTAATTTAATTTCTAGTATTTCTCAAAGTTAAGAAATTCTCTTAAACTCATATAGATGCACTAATCTCTTAGTTACAACTTATGTGAGAAAAATGATTATGTTTTGTGAAACTTACATGACAACAACATAAATCACGTTTATCTAT
The DNA here is from genome assembly GCA_036250425.1 of Stylosanthes scabra. Taxonomy (NCBI): domain Eukaryota; kingdom Viridiplantae; phylum Streptophyta; class Magnoliopsida; order Fabales; family Fabaceae; genus Stylosanthes; species Stylosanthes scabra. The sequence goes on from JASCZI010001431.1 coordinate 254, forward strand.
CTCTAGTTTTCGTTCAATTTATGGTGTTTATAACTAGAAGCATTATTTACAACTTCTTTCTCAAGTGCATTGTAAATCATCAAATCATTTAAATGGTGATCAAGCATCTAAAAGCATTAAGATTGGTTATAAACACAAATGATTCATGACAAATTTAATTGAATGAAATTGATACTTATTCAATTCACATAATAGGCTGCATCATTGCCTTAGTTTAAATACTTAGCTCATAATAACACAAACAAAACAAAAAATATAATTAAAGGATGAAAGAAATGTGTACATTATTGAAGAATGGTGCTGGATTGTTGTCTCCAAACTCTAATCTTCTCTAATTAACCTTCTCTAAGTGTATTTCTGTTTCTAGTGTATGAAAAACTAATTCTAAACTTCTGAAAAATTGATGATTAGAGCTCTAAATGAGCTCTCGTTTTATAGAGCAAGAAATAGATCATTTTCTACACCTAACATACATGCATTTGACAAAATAAGATTTGTGGAAACTGAAAATCTTTGATTTTCTGCATATTTGTATTTGAAATTCCTCTTTGGCAACTTGATTGAAAGATTTTAATAACATTTGCAGCTGGAAATGTTGCAAAACCATGTGCTTTTGTTGAATTTCTGCTTGTTCTTCATATTTTGGTCCATCAAGTTGCAATTGTTAAGTTGTTATTTTGAATTTTTGCATGTATAGAGTTGCTTGATTGATTTTTCTTATTATAGGCTGAAAATGAAACAAATATCTTCATTTATTTATTTTACTACTTTACTAGAAGTAATAAATAAAATTACATATTTTTACCTATTTTTATGAATTTAAAACTGTTATTTTTTCATGAAATAAGCAGGGAAAAAGCTTTATTTCCCATAATACGCAGGGCGTATTTTATTTATCAAAATATGCACTCCAACTCGCCGGCCCCACGACAGAGTTGGAATTGCACTCCAACTCGCCAGAACCGACAGTGAATTGAAGGCTGCCAACTGCGCAACCAACTCGCCTATGGCAGGAGAGAGATGACCTAAACTTCATCTCGCCCATGGCAGGGACGAGTTGGGAACCTGCAAACTTGCATGCATGCCACGTCGCTGGTGGCAGGGGCAAGTTGGCCACTTCGCCGGTGGCAGGGACGAGTTGGTGTACGTGGCTTCCCATGCAGCAGCAACATGCATTGGACGTGGAGGGAGGCAGCTTCGTGTATAAATGGGAGAGGGGGAGGGGACCATCCTTCAAACAATTCCATAACCATCATAGTGCAAGTGTGAGTGTGTGGGTTTGATAAAATTTTTTATTTTTTGTTAAAGAGGTTGGAAAAAAAATGAGTGAATCAAGTGTTAACACGAACGAAAATTTAAATAGACTTGATTCGGTTCATGTTGCTGCACATCTGAATGAAAAAGTTAGTGAGATCGTTAAAATTTTTTTAATGTTGTTGTTATTGTTATGCCTTTGGTTACTATTTTCGTAATTATCATTGTTGTTATTGTTATTACGATGATTATTATGAATACTGTTAGTATTATTGTCATTGTTATTTTTGTTATTATTATTATTATTACTATTATCTTGATATTACTATTACAACCACTGATATTATTACTGATATTATTATGATTATTCTTAATAAGATTGTTGTTGTCATGAATATGATTATTATGTGATCGTTGCTACCGTTAGTATTGTTTTTTTTTGTGATTATCGTTGGTATTGTTAGCGTTATCATTAATTGTTATTGTTAATAACACGGTCATTATCATTGATATTAGTGTAACTGTTATTGGTAGTATTATCAGTGTTATTATTATTGTTAGTGTTGTTATTATTTTCAGTATTGTTAGTGTTATCTGTAATTGCTATTGTTGTTACTATTGTTAGTATTATTATATTATGACTGTTATTGTTAGCGTTATTATTATTGTTAGTGCTGTGTTGATCCTTTAAGGTTAGTTTTTATAATTTTTATTACGACGGTTATTACGGTTATCACTATTTTTGTTAGTATTATTACTGTTATTATTATGATTGTTAATAATATAATATTTTTATTAGTATTGTTATTAGTGCAACTAATATTATTATTGTTATTATTATTGTGTTGGTGTTTATTACGATTGAAAAAACTCATTTGTGTTATTTCGAGGTTGCAGCCCTCCTGCGTGCTAGAGCCGTACGGGATATTGGTGGACGTGTTTCCGTCAAACCCATCTGATCCGTTGATGGATGCAAGAAGACAAATGATAGAGCCTTATCTGATACGCTCGGGATTCTACTATGCGTCCAAAATCAAAAGTTTCCAATATGGTAACCCCCTGATAAGTGCGTTTGTGGAAAGATGGAGTTCTGAAACCCATATGTTTCATCTTCTATGGGGGGAGTGCACCATCACCCTCGAGGATGTTGCGATGCACCTCGGGGTCCCGATAGATGGAATTCCCGTGAGTGAGACGTTGAGATCCTGGGGGGTGATCTTCCAGAGACATTTGGCAGTGGTGTAATGAGCTGCTAGGAGTCGTGCCCAGTGGACACGTGGGGTCCACGAAATACATCATTAAGCTGAAATGGCTCCGGACCCGCCTACAAGAGATGCCACTAGATGCATCTGATGACATGCTCATGCAATATGCGCGGTGCTATATCTTGTATCTGCTTGGTGGGTTGCTCTTTCCGGACAAGGCAAACAACACCGTGCATGTGAGGTTCCTGCCACTGTTGGACAATTTTGATGGGATTAGTGGATATAGTTGGGGAAGTGGAGTCCTGTGTTGGCTCTATAGAGCGATATGCCTTGCCACCGATTGGACCACGGAGTATGCATGGATGTCACACGCTGCTCATGTCCTGGATCTACTATAGGCTTCCGTCCCGGGCTACGAACCTGGCGAGGCCTCACACCTTTCCGCTCGCTACCAGGTAACTTACCACACTGTGCAGCGATTTACAAAACTCGTGCATGGTTTTTTTTCTCCCTAGACATATTGTGTTACAATCATTTCTAAAGAATAGAGTGTTTTATGTAGGTGGAGGGGCAGGAGAGGGAACAACGATTACGGCGAAGCTCAGTTGTTGAGGTACCGCGAACGGTTGGATTTGCTGGGCATTGACGACGTGAGTTATTCCTAATACATGTTTATTTGTGAATTAAGGTCTTTGATTTGAGGTGAATAGTTAATGAATTCATCTGCGTTGTTGTAGTTCATGTGGATGCCGTACAATGCTGCGCCGATCATGTCCGTCGTCCCTCAAGAGTTCATGGGTGCACCCCATGGGGACTTCTTCACATCGGCGGTGCCGCTTATATTCTTCAGGTTCATCGAGGTACTTCCCGTTGATCGAGTTCTCAGGCAGTTCGGGGGCAAACAAGCCCCTCCCAGGCCACCGTTGAAATTGATGTTTTTCACAAGCAGTCCGCAAGAAATGATGATCGGTGGTGGCCCGAAAGGCTTGCCGAGTGGTTTGACGCATGGAATAACAGGCGATCAGCGGGGCGCCGATTGGTGATAGATCCTGCCGCTATTCTTCACCCGAGTCGGCAGTACTTTGACTGGTACAAAGAGAGGACTAGGCGGTTTTTGTCCAATCCGTCGAGGTTTTACGATCCTCGAGCAGTGGGCCTACCACCACAGGCCCCGGTCGGATATGGCGATTCCCCCGCCGTTGCATGGTCAGACGTGCCCCAAGACCGTATGCAGGGGGCGATGCGGGCGCGTCGTGGCAGGCAAGCCAAGCAAGAGGACCCCGGACGGGATGATTTGCCACACCAGCCACCCCAGGACGATCTGCCCCCACGGCGATCACCTCAGTACCCTGATCCGCAGTATTATTGCCCGCAGCCGTTCGAACCGGCACCGGCCCAGCCCATGTTTGACTTTCTACACGGGGCTAGCAGTTACGAGATTGGGGGTTCATCATAGGTTCAGGAGGGCACTCAGGACATGTGTGAGACCGCAGCCAGGAATCATGGGCAGTGGCCTAAATTTTCATCCTTCTTTGAGGGACTTGATTAGTTCATACCCATTCGCCCCTCTCCGCAGACTTCGGCAGATTTGGGTCTCTCTCTTTCTCCCTCGGCTCTGCAAGCACCTCCTTTACTGGGTAGGCACTTCGTGTCTCATCTTGACACTGCAGGATCCGCCTTCCACCATTATGATCCGGACGCATGCAGGGCAGAAGGCTTTTCTTTGCGGATGACACCCTGCAGGAGGAGCCTCAGGGAAGGCCGAGGCGCGCTAGGCGCCCTCCATCGTGTGGCACCAGTGGTCATCTCGGACATGATGGTCATGAGCATTAGTGTTGTATTTAATGGTTGTGTTGTGTTATCAAGTTGTGTTGCCTTTTAATGTTGAGTTGTATTTCATGGTTGTGTTGTATTTTATGGTTGTGTTGTGTTATCTAGTTGTGTTTCATGGTTCTATTGTATTTCTTGGTTGTGTTGGGTGTTTTAATTATTCTGTTATGTTATTCTGGTTAGGAGGAATTATTGTACTTCTGTTTCTATTATACGTAACTGTACCGGGCCCCAAATAAAGACTGTGACATATTAACTAAACTCATAACATGTCAAACAAGGATTAAAAACACAGGTTTACACATGACGAAACACAGATACAGACTTAACACATGAATAAAAAACGATCCAAATGGGAATCAGAACCTATGATCTAAAAGCAATCTGAGGACAATGGCGCCTAGTGTGGCCGACAACCCTACATAGGCTGCACCGCTTTCCAGGCCCTGGCTCGACCTCGTCCATCTCATTCCGCAGCCTGGTGGAGACAGGTCGGCCCTCGAGGTTCCTCCTCGTGTACGGGTTAGGCCTAATGCGCAGGCCATCCGTGTTGGGCCACATATCCTCGTCGGGCATCGGATTGAACTCGGTGCGGTAAACCTTGAAAACACTGTCCATCTGATACACGCCATCGACGTAATGAGTCCAGTCAATCCGGGCGTTTGCGCAGGCGGCTAGCGCATGTGCGCATGGATAGTGCATGGCCTGAAAGTATCCGCAGTCACACCGACGTTGTGTTTTTTCCATATTTTTATTTTTTATCTATTCGAGTTGTTTTTATCCTGCATTTAAGCACACAAAAAAAGGGTGGAAAAAAAGGATAATATCTAATTTTCAGGTAATTCGGAAAAAATATTAATAATACGTGAGTTTACAATTAATAACACATATATATATTATATAACACTTGCCTTTTTTATACAAAAAGAGATCTATATCATATTTACATAAAAAAAATGTCAACCCGTCCAATGTTTTACAAAATTTTGGGACACAAAAAGAAACTGTCAATGCATGCCATTGTTGTACGTAGTGCATTTTTTTTTTTTTTTGGCTACATTATCTCCTTTACATTTCGCCCATGCCATGCAAGAAATGGGAGCAGCTTTTTGCAGTTGCCAATTCTCTGCAACCAGCGGCGAAATGGACTCCAACTCTCCCTCAGCGGCAGCAAAATGGACTCCAACTCTCCCTCGGCGGCGGCGAAATGGACTCCACCAATGGGGCAGGCGAAATGGAATGCGCATTGTTGGAAATAATACATTCCATGCGCATTTCAGGAAATAATCTTTTTTCCCTGCGTATAACGATAAAAAAGCCATAAAAGATAGATAAAATAATTCTTATTAAAGAGTTATCACTTTCCATATCTTAGCCATTTATTACAAAAATTTTAAACATACTAACGTAACAAATTAGTCTAGATTTAATATATTTTAAAATTTAAATTCAAAATTAATAATTTAATTACAAAATTTTAAATAAAAATGTTCTGATTTCATTATTTTAAAAGGCGTCTATTTCCAATTAAATTCAAAATTAGGAAATAGATAACAAAATTTTAAATTAAAGAAAAAAATAAGTATATTTTAGAGAAATTTTTAGCCTAATTTTGGATGTGTCATACTTAATTACCTTTATAATTGTACTATTATGACACATCCAAAATAATATAATTATATACAAAATAAATTATAAACACATCTGAAATTTAATTGCATATAAATTAAATTTAAATAATTAACATATTCATAAGTAATATACATCGAAAATTCATTACACATCCAAAATAACATAATTATTCGCAAACGGATTATTAACACATCCAAAATTTGATCGACTACAAACTTAAATATATAATAAACATACACGTAAAAAAATATTTTTTTTTCATCAAACATTTTTAAATGTGAAATCTTGGTATGTTTCAATTTAAACTCTCTTTATTTTTTTTCTCCATTTTTATTAAAATTCAATTTTGTAGCTTATTTAAACGATACAATCAAATGAATATATCTTTCACTTTATGGATCTTATTTACTAATACAAATAAAAAATTATAAAAAAAACATATAAAAAATAGAAGTACGAATTTCATAAATAAATTCAATTGAATATTATCTATATAAAAAAAAAAGTAAAAAACTAACCTCCAGATAGAATAAGGTATTTGAATGGAATCCAATAGCAAAAGAAAAGCATTGTGCATGAATAGTTGAATTAGAATGTTGGAAACGAGAAATGCTTTTTGGTGCAATATGATTAAACAATGAAAGAAGAGAATAAACACAGTTAAAATTTGAAATTACTCGTGAATAGGAAATTTAAAATAAATTAAAATTCAAAAGATATGAGAATGAGTTGCAAATTGTAATACTTCTCTTCACACTATGAGCCCACCATAAAAAAAATGTGGGCAGTTGAAAAAGCTTTATTTATATATTATCAATTTAAAATTTGTGTCATGTATAGATAATTAGATATGTCTCCTAAAAATTAGCATAATAAATCATTAAAAATTAAAATAAATTAAATAAAAGAAATAATGGTTGAATTATTGATATATTTTTATGTACGCATAGACTTATTCTTTTTGTATTTTCCATCTTTGGACACGACAAAAAAAAAAGTAATTTTTGTATTTTAGAAAATAATATTTCTTTTAATTGATTTTAAAAGAAAATTCTATTAGGGACTCGTAAATTTATTGCGATAATGTTATTTGTACATCTATTTTGATCAATTAAATCCAATCAAGTTATTTATTTTTCTGCTAATAATAGAAAATGATTTCAATGTGAAATAGCACAAAAAATAACACCGAAATAAATTTCAAAATAGTCTTCTATTTAGTATAGAATAAATAATATGATTATATTTGATTGATCAAAATAAATATACACAATAAAATTATTAAATTTATTTTATTATCTTAAAAACATGTGTAAATATTGTTAGAAAAAGTTAAATGAAGCGTTATTCTACCCGGGCCGCCGCGGAATAAATTACTATTCTCAATTCCCTTAGCTTCTCAGAACTTTCATTTTTGCTAATAACAAGTCATATCTGCTGGTCTAAATAAATTGCTTACATATATTAAGTTTGCTTTGCTCACTTTTATTGTGTCAATCATGAATTTGCCGCAAATAATTAAATTAATCAATGTGCAGCTTGCACTTGTTTATCTAAGGTGGGAAATATTATATGCTTTAGAACCAAGATGTTAATCAAATTGATCACGCACTTCTATATATCTCATGACTTAGTCTAAAAGTGTTAAGATGAATTGAATGGATTTTTAGTTTTTAACTGCTAAACTCCTTTAAAAAAAAAAAAATAGTTTTTAACTGTTAACACTAGAAAATAATTTTTTTTTTATTGGTAACGCTCAATCAATCAAGGCTCTTATCATTTTCAATTTATACATGACGTTCTTGATGATTATGAAACCCTAAATCAAACCCTGACGAAATAAAAAATTTGACGAATCAACTCTAGTAAACATTAGAGAAATAAATAAAACGTGTTAAATATTAAAAAAAATTTCAAGACTTATCCTAAACGTTAGAGATAAAATAATACTTTACTCTTTATTAATTTATCGCTCTGTTACCAACAATAATTATTTCACCTATCTGGCCAAATACCGCAAACTTTGTAACGGGAAATCTATTGGTAACGAACTTCAAACTTTTTGATAGATTTTCCATCCGAAAAACAATCCGATTCTCTCACGGAATTTTCCTTGATAATTAGAGTCAGATTTTCAAACTGATTTTTTACAAGCAATTTATCCCAATAATAGCAGGGTCTACCACAATAATAATCTGAAAGAAGTATGACTATTATCCTAAGCCATCATTAATTTTTAAACATCTAAACTCAACATTTACTCTATGAACATCCAGAGACGATAAAACTATCCACCTTATACTATATATGTTCTAATATATTAAAAATATTATTCAAAAATATAAATACCCAATTTACACACCAGTATCCACGTGTTAGGAAATGCTACCATAAATACATGCTGGCCAACTTTGAAAAGTTTTCAGCATACTTTTCAATTGTATACCCGATCATGAATGTACTCACTAATCAATCTATATATTCATGTATGTATATACTAAAAATAAAGCATACATAAAAAAATATGGATTGTTTAATGTTTTTGTTAGTGCTGTGTTTGGGTAGTAGTAGTATTCTTATACAAGCAAGTGAGGCTCAGATATGCTTACCCAAAAAACATGCAGCGTTATTCGTATTTGGGGATTCATTATTTGACAATGGAAACAACAATTATATAAACACAACAACTTCATATCAAGCAAACTATCCTCCTTATGGACAAACCCTTTTCAAGTATCCAAGTGGAAGATTCTCTGATGGACGTATGATCCCAGATATCATTGGTAAGCTCTCTAATAATTTTATGGTTTCATGTAATTATTTATTTATAAACCATTTGATGAATGGATATATGTATGTGTGTAGGTGAGTTTGCAAAGTTGCCTTTGCTTCCACCATATCTTCATCCTGATCCTGATTTCGTCTATGGAGTCAATTTTGCCTCTGGAGGTTCTGGTGCTCTGCTTCAAACTGCTCAAGGATATGTAATAACCTCATATTCCCATACAATTATATAATTTTTTTAAGATAATATATAGAAATTAACTTTTGATATATTTTCTCAAAGTATTATGTATATTAAGATAATTAATTATTATAAGATTTATGTTAAAATTCGAAACATAGATTAAAAATGTGTAAAATATCACATGAATATATATTTTGTTAGATTAATTAAATCAACTTGTTTATTTGCCGCCATGATGACGAGCTATCCAAATTTCAGGAAAATTCATGACAACTTTTAGATTGAAAAGTCAAATAGAGAAGTCAAATTTAACATGAGTTAGGACTCACGCTGTCATGCAAGTTTATTCACCGCCATGTAATTTCAATCATAAGTCTCTGTAAACTTGTTGTGCACCACCTTATTCAAGCTTAATCATTTTGTAAATCACCCCCAACAAAGTAAGTATAAATTGGTGGTACATCATGTTTATAAAATGTTAAATTATTGTTGATACCTATAATTTTACCAAATTTTTAATTAAATTTTTATAATGACAAAAAATTAAATTTAATAAAATATTCTACTATGTAAAAAAATATTTTCTATATATTGAGAAATTGTGTAACAAAATAGTTTTTTATATAGCAAAATATTATTTCGTTAAATTTAATTTTTATCATGGTAAAAATTTAATTAAAAATTAAATATTATATAAGACTTAACTGATAGAAAAAATATATGAATTTAATTAAAAAATTTGATTAGACTACAGGGATCAACATGATAATTTGGATATTTTAATATCTTTTGTATTACTTCAGAATTAAATATGTGAAGTGTAGAAGCACACAAGTAGTGATGGAACATATACGTACTGTGCATGGAATAGAACATTATATTAAGTTAAGCTTTTTGATTAATTAATTAATTTCTTGTTGACATATATATAGGTGATAGACCTTCACACTCAGGTGAGATACTTCAAAAATGTAAAGAAAGTATTAAGGGAGAAACTAGGAGATGAAGAAGCAGGGGAACTGATAAGAAGATCTGTGTACCTTGTCAGTGTTGGAAGCAATGATTATGGTGAACTTTTGAATATCACAAACTCCACTGTGACTCTATTCCCCGTTGATAAACAACAATATGTTGATTTTGTCATTGGAAACCTTACAAATGCCATTCAAGTATGTAACATATATTTTCGATTCTTAATTTTTATTGATGAAAACTCGAATGCAGTCGACATTTTAAGCCGTTAAATTACAGTTTAATTAAATATATTAAATCATCTAATATTTTTAACAAGCAACTTCACATGAAGTTATCATTGGAACTTCATTGTTTTTATTATCAACTTGTTCATAATAATTCTAATTAAACTTTATTTAATAATATTATATAGGAAATTTATGAGCAAGGTGGAAGAAAGTTTGGTTTTTTAAATGTGGGTCCTATAGGGTGTTCTCCAAGCATAAGGGTTCTGAAAAACAATGGTAGCACATGCTTTGATGAGATTTCAGCAGTTGGAAGGTTACATAATGTTGAACTCTCAAAGATGATTCTGAAGCTTGAGAAGCAGCTCAATGGATTCAAATATTCCCTCCATGATTTCTATGCTTCTCTTTCTCAAGTTCTCACATATCCTTCAAAATATGGTATTATCATTCAGCCATCTGTTCAATTCTTTTAATTTGATTCACTATAATAATGCACAATTATTCTTTAAAACAAAAAACTTAAAATTGAGGTTTGGTTATTAATGAATATAAAATATAAGTATCAATAAAAATATTATTATCAATTAATTTTTTTTATATTTAAGTGACCGTCAAAATATTTTTTAAATATTTTCTAATAACAATTATAAATATTTTTTTTAGCTTGTATGTGATGGTAATAAAAAATATCAAAAGTTTTGAAGATTGAAATAGTCATTGTATAGCTAGAGATTCAAAAGTTCAAAGGTAAATGAAGTTTAATTTAAGTTTGGATATAATAAAATAAAATTTTCTTATATAAAATATAGATTTCAAAGAAAACTTACTTAAAAATTATTTTTTTCCAGTATTTCAATAAAAAAGACTGAGTCAACCAATTTACCGATTTACCGAAATGTGTTTTTCCAATTTTACCAGTTCTTTGACTTAAACCAAACTAGTTAGATAACTGGTTTTAGTTAAACGGAAACCAACGTTAAGGAATTAAGGAACTAATATGGAGCCAATGAATATAATTAGAGAAATAGTGAGTGGTAAAAAGAAAAAAAAAAAAAGTAAAATGATATTGATTTTCTATTCTCTCCAATTGACTACCAAAACTTTCTCCTAAAAATTATACTGACTTTATCAGTTCAATCATGTTAGGTAGCCAATAATTTTTTTGCTAATAGTAACTAATAAAAGGTAAAAGCTCAATAAAATAAAAAAAGCTTAATTCATAAAAGATAAAACCCAAACAACTAATAATATTTTAAATTTATTATCTATTAGTAGATGCCATTATTAATTGAAAGTATATATGTTGGAATTAAATTGAAGGTTTTAAAGGAGGAAGTGGAGGATGCTGTGGAAGTGGGCCTTTTAGAGGAGTTGATACATGTGGTGGGAACAAAGGGATCAAAGAATATGAATTATGTGACAATCCAAATGATTATGTTTTCTTTGATTCTCATCATCCTTCGGACAAAGCTTGCCAGTATTTTGCTAAGCTCATTTGGGATGCCAACCACACTTTCAATAAGCCTTGCAATCTCAACCGACTCTTTCAACTCTCATGAATAATCTTCTACCAATAAATATATATATATATATATATATATCCATTAGTTGGTTTAATTACCAACTTATTTTATTATTATTGTCTTTCAATTAATTAAATAAAGCCCGGTCATAATGTACAGATATAAGAAAAAGCTAAATAACCATTTATTTTAATTTATTTTAACTATTATTTTTAACGATCAATTCTCAATATCTTTTAATTTATAATTTATAATTTAATATACACTTTAACTAATATTTTTTAATATTGATGATTAAATGATTGTTAGATTAAATTAAAATTGATGGTTTTCTCTTTTGACAATAACTTTTGATTTTTTCTATATTACATGTGATTTTATAGAGAAATTTCTATTCATTTTTATTGTTCTATATGGAGTAATAAATAGTTTACTTTTCCAGGTTATTTTTTATTGTTCTATATTACATGTGGCTACTCTTTTTTCTTACCAACGCAAACATGATTTTATATTCAAATTCCAAGTTATAATCTTTTCGTTCCCTAACTTATTCATTACAATTCTAATTAAACTTTATTTAATATTATATAGGAAATTTATGAACTAGGTGGAAGGAAGTTTGGTTTTTTGAATGTGGGTCTTATAGGGTGTTCACCAAGCATAAGGGCTCTGAGAAACAATGGCACATGCTTTGATGAGATTTCAGCAGTTGGAAGGTTACATAATGTTGAACTCTCAAAGATGATTTAGAAGCTTAAGAAACACCTCAATAGATTCAAATATTCACTCCATGATTTCTATGGTGTGCTCTCTCAAGTTCTCACAGATCCTTCAAAATATGGTACTATATATATATATATTATCATTCATCTATGCGGTTCTTTTAATTTGATTCAAATTCAATAATCATGCACAATTATTTAAAAAAAAAAAAAAAAACTTAAAATTGATATTTGGTTACTATATATTGACTATAAAATGTAAGCATCAATAGAAATATTATGAATTAATAGAAGTTATTTGACCATGAACTAAGCATCAAAAATATTTTTAAATTATTTTCTAACATCACAAAATATTTTTCTTTTATATCTAGTGACAGTAATAAATTCAAAAGTTTTAAAAATCGAACAAGTACTAAAAGTTCAAAAATAAAAAATTTAATCGAAATTCAATGTATTAAATTCGTATAATAAAATAATAAATTTTTATATAAAATATTTGTTTAAAAATTAAAAATTTTTACTAGTATTTTAATAAATTAAAAAGCAGACTAATTCGATCAATTTGCCAAAAAATGTTTCTTTCAACGACACATGTGCAAAATGTATGCTAATCTTAAATCTTAAAATACAATTATTATTTTTTATTAGTAGAAAGCGTTAATTAAAATGTATATGTTGGAATTGAATTGAAGGTTTCAAAGGAAAGTGGAACATTTCAGAGGACTAGATTCATATGGTGGGAACAAAGGAATCAAAGAATATGAACAATCCAAATGACTCAAACAACTCTTGCAGTTTTAAATAATAATCTTCTAATTAATAATATAGTTATTATTCGTTGATTTTAATTACCAGTTTATTTTATTATTATCGTCTTTTCATTATTAATTGAATAAAATGTATGTACAATTCTGAATCATTGGTTCGAATAATGGGCGTAAAATATAAAAGGCACAGGATGTGGCTCATCGAGCGACATGTGGAGGTCTTATTCTGCTAAAAAGTGGCGTTTTAAATATGCTATAAGTGTTCATCGATAAATGATTATTCACGTAATAATTTAGAAAATTGATTACAAACTAATTTTGAACATTTAGAGTGTTTATTTAAAATTGGAAATTAAAATTTTTCTTGTTAAATAAGGGATTTTGCTACTTAATTATTTCGCTCAGTTATGGTAATTTGTTAAGATTTGAAATTGAAATAATGAGCATTTATGGACTTTTTATTTTATTTTTAATAGATGAAAATTTGTTTATAAATTAGTAACTAACGGTGACATAAACCCTATATCTTTTCTTCTCCATGTTTTTTATTTTTTTTTTTCTCTTGCTCCATTTCTTTCTCATTTTCTTTTCTTTATGTTTTTTGTTTCTTCTTTTTCTTTTCTTCTCGATTATTCTTTCTTCATCTCAATTTTTCAGTTTTTTAATTTTTAAATTTCTTAAATTTAATTTTTAATTATATTTTAACATTTTTTTTCGTTTTTCAAGTAAAATATTATTTTTTGATTTAGCTTGAAGTCAAGTTCAACGTAGAATTTAATTTCTTGCTCCCTTCCTTTACTTTTATTTTATTTTTTTGTTAGCAAAAATAGCCAAAAAGAAGATGAAAGTGGTAACATTTAGAATGATTTTATATTTTCTAATTTTTTAATATTTATACATGTTTTACTAATTATGAAATTCTGCTTTAAAAAATTTAAAGTTGTTGTACTAAAAAAATTTAAATATCAATTTTGATTCCATCTTGATTACTTTTTCATGTATCAGCCATTTTTTTTAGTACATGCTAATATATTCACTTATAACATATGCTATTTTTGCTTAATCAAATTAAGATAATGCTGTGAATTTTTTTATCATATTCCATTTATTAGAGAGTTATATTTATTATTTTTTTTAATCTAATCATGTTCTTAATTGGCAGGAACTACATTTTTAATATGTGTGATTGTTATAATATTTTTAGGTTATCTTATTTTATTTTTTATTACTTGAGGTTCCTAAGTTGATGATATAAAATAATTTTTATATGAAAAAAAAATGAAAAATAGTTGTTATTGATTATGAGCTACGCACTATCATAGTGAATGCGTTTAAGTGTAGATATTAAATAAAAGCTTAAGTCCAATTTTTTAAATGAAAATTAGTTTTCCTCTTCTTTTGGATTTGTTCTTTGATTCCTCAAAGTTCATTTTTAAAATTTCAGCAATATATAATTATTATAATGTATTTTTTAAAAATGTTAATTAATTGCATATATCTTCAATAATTAAGAAGTAATTGTATTGAAAACACATACAATTAATTCTATATAATAAGGTATTGAGCACTTAAATGTATTAAATATTGTTTCTTTCTATTTTTTGCATTCAATTAGGTAGAAAATTTGGATAGACATTTTTTTTCAAAATTTATTGATTATTATAATTTAATAACTTATACAAACTATTTTTTTTTTTTTTGTTTAACTTATACAAACCATTGAATCTGTATCATTGGACAGTTTTCTTTTATTTAGTTTATCACTATGACTAATGTAGCACATATTTGCTTTGCTATCCAAATGAAAAAGAAAAAGAATTAACCAATGTTCGTCTTTCTTTTTTAGTTTCATGGTTTTCTGTCTGTTTCAATAAATATCTTATTGTATAGTAAAAAAAAATATATAAGGATTTTCACGTCATTTCAACTATATAGAAAAATCCTATAATTTTTTTATGTTTAAAAGTAAATCAATTATCCTAATATCTATAATAGATAGGTGATGAGTTATTCATAAATATATATATATATATATATATATATATATAT
>JASCZI010001433.1:4208-15379 GCA_036250425.1 Stylosanthes scabra
TTTTATTTAAATAAATAAAAAATTACATATTTACAAATATATAAGTGTTTAAAAATAATTACAAATTTGTCCTGCCACTACATATATTGTCGTCCCTGACGACGAGATAGTTTTACACATATATCGTCGTCCCTGACACGACAAATTTGTTATTATTTCTGAGCACGTATATTTGTGTCTCAACATCTATGTTAAGACTCTGATTTAATTCATGTATTAATCCGACAAGATAAAACGAAATAGAAGCACAAATTAAACAAGACTAACCATAAGCTAATTTTTCTTAATTAAATTGAACGAACGTAATAATTCACTCACTTTCTTAATACACAATTTGCACCATACAAGTTAATGACAATGTCTAAGATACTCTTCGACAAATCAAGGTGTAGTGTAACTTAGACTATGAGATCCATTGGAGAAATTACCTTTGAAGACCAAATTTTGAATGGCTTCATAAGTTGGCCACAGCAACATGTAAATGTCGTGCATTGTAGAATGGAAATGAATATTCTTAATTATTTTCCTTATCAAATTAGATCTCTTATTATACAATTTTTGAATGAGTAACTATACGCAACCAATATTTACTGAAACAACAATAACCAACACAAGTGTCAAATACTTGCCAAACTCATAGGGTAATTTTGTCTTTGCGTCTTGTATCATCTTCACCACATCGAAGATCCATGCCTCTCTGACCAACTCGTACAAAGCGCTGATCATCATTGGGAAGAAACAGTTTTCGTAGAACCTTGTGAGTAGAGGAGCCTCCAACATTTGACAACAGTTTGTGAAGAACACAAGCTTTAGCTTCGTGCTTGCTTCGAAATCAATGGCTTTTGCTCTGTTCTCTATAATCCCGCGGCTACGATCTCGAAGGAAGAGTAAGCGAGTCCCGTGAGCTGCTGAAATCCTCGCTTGGCCGTTGTCTTCTTTCTCTCCTCCTCCCGTATCTTCTCTAACTTGTGTTTTAACTATTTTTAATTTTTGGATGTTACTTTTGTTAATTTTAAATTATCAATTTTATTAAATTTGGATGGTCATTCTTATTTTTTAGATGATCCTTTTTTCAATTTTGGATAATCTATTTTATTTATTTGGAAATTCTATTTTTTAATTTTGGATAATTACTTTTTTATTTGGAAGTTTTTTTTTCTAAATTGAACCAAGAAAATAATATATATATATATATATAATAAGAGATCATATTTGACAGAATCAATTGAGATAAAAAAAATATGAGAGGATTTATTTCTAGAACAATGCTAGATAACCAATAAAAATTCAGCCAACATTAGCCAACCACTTGATTTAAATGTTTTATATCGTTAGGTTTTGGATATTCTGTTTCTAGATTTCGGATGTTCTATTTCTAAAGTTGGTTGATAGTTACTTTAGGTTTCGGATGTTCTATAAATTTCATTATGGGCGTTCTATTAATAGTAGTTATGAATGTTTTATTTTTTGTTAGCTGATTTATTGGTTTGAAAATTATGTTACTTATACTTTTTCTTATTTTTATTGTAAGAGGTAGCTTTTTTTCATTACACATTTACACATACACCAAACAGACGACACATTTAATAGGCGGCCGTATTTGTTATTATAGATTTATAGTTTAGTATATTTTTCCCCAAAGTTAAAAGTTTCAAAAATACCCTTAAGTTTTATTTTGTTTCAGTTTTATCTCAAAAATTTTTAATGCATCAAATAAATTCCTTCAAAAATCTTAAAAACTAATTCAACCAAAATAGTTGATAATTAAAAGTCAGTGACAGAATTTCATGTCTAGTTTACTTGTATTAAAGATTGCTTTTGTATAATTATTGTTGAATTAGAGATGAATTTTTTGAAAAATTAACTATTAGGGTTATATTTGATACAAATTGAAAACCTAGGACAAAATTGTAAAAAATAAAAGTTAGTATTATTTTTAAAATTTCTTAATGCAAACTTTTACCATAAAAAACATATTTTACCATACTTTTTTTTTCTTTTTTTTTTTGGTGTCATTTTTTTTTTTGGCGGTCATTATAGTTTAATTGGATGAGGGACAAAGCAGCTAGTATGCTGATATGGGTTTTCAGTTTTTTTTTTTTCTTTCTATTTTTGGTATTGATTTGGTAAGTTTGTTTTTTTGTTTTTCTGGGACTGGAGTATTATTTTTTATGGTGTAAGGTGTTGGAAAAAGAGAAAATGGGTTGGGATTTTCTGTTTGAAATGGGCTCGGCTTTTCATTTTGAGTTCTATCTGTGATTTTGATCTTTAATTTAATATTATTCATTAGGAACCTGACCAATATATATATATATATATTATTCATTAGGACAGATATACCAAACAATACCAAAAGATAAAAAAACAGATATACCAAAAATCAAAATTTGATTAGGAAAATTATAATATATTTTTTATCAAGAAAAAATAGTTAATACTTTTTTTTGTTCTTACCGGCCAAAGGAGAAACACAGATATGAAATGAAGATTGTAGAAAACTGTTACAAAAATTAAAGAGGCTTGTGTCTTTGGGTGTATTATACAATAATGAAAATATTGAAAAGAAAGTAAATCATAAAACTCAAGCAGCTTGGTCAAAGTGGTGGAGTGATTTATACGTGACAGAAAAGTGTCTTTAAAATTTAAATATAAATTTTATTGTATTGTTATTATACCGATTATGCTATAAGATACAGAGTATTTGAGCAGGAAAAAGAGCACAAAAATAGGTGTAACAAGTATAAAAATATTGAGATAAATAAGCAGGCATACATAAATGGACAAAATAAAGAACGAAGACATAAGAGAGGGGTTTAGCATAGTGCCTATTGTTGAAAAAATGGTAGAATGTCATCTTAGCTTGGCCTGATTTGGAAAAAGGGAAAGGATCGACAAAGCATCTAGTTGGGAGGGTTGATGAGATGAAAGGTGGATAAAAAGTGAAAGGTAGACGACCATGCATGAGATGATCAAATGAGATTTACGTATAAATGATTTTTTTATAGACATGATACATGATAGAGCTCAATAATGATGTTATTTAATTTATGTAGCCAACCATATTTAATGGGATAACTTTGTTATTATTGTTGTTGCTGTTTTAATAAATACTAGTCAATGATTAAATTAATTCTTGAAAAATGGTACTTGGATAAATTTGTCCCAAAAATGAATTGATAAAATATATACTTAACATTTTAAAAGATTTTTCTTCAAAGGACAATCAGCAGAAACGTGACCATAATATTTGCAATTCATGCAAATCAATCCTAGACTTTCATATTCCACAACATAAGGACGTCCATTCACAAGCACTTCCATTATGACCGGATTCCCTAGATAAATCTGAACACAAACCCTCGCGAATTTTCCTTGCTTGGCTTCTTTTGTTGTGACGTCAACCTTGAGCGAATTGCCAATGGCGGCTACAATTTTGCGCATGCATCTTTCATTATAAAAGCAAATGTTAATAAGCCGATGATACGAATCCAAACTAAGGTAGTGCCAAAAGAAGCCTTGAAAGGTGCAAAATCAATTGTCCATGGTTTGACCGCAAGGTAGAAACCATCGATCATCCAAGGTCCGCCAATACGATTTTATCTTGGTCTTCACGTAGATCACATTTTACTAAAAAATAGCCAAAGCCAACATCAAGAATCTCATAGCTTACCTTAAGACACCAAATATGTTTCAATCTATGCACCAGGGTTGTGTAACTAACGCGCTTTCCAAGCACTATGATCACTATGGAGTCCACATACGGCTCAGCAATCGCTTTCATTCCGTCCTCGGAAAAGGTTACTCGTGGCGGTGAAGAATCCCCTTGTTTCCCTTCAATAGTAGCCAGCTTCACGTGTTCATCCATAACAAATGGATTAGGAATTGAGTTGGGTAGTTAGTTGTGATATTTTGATAAGGTAGTTTACTGATTAAGTTAGTTTGAAGGTTGGTACTCTAACTAGACTTAGTTACATTATTGCTAGTTTAGCTTTCTATTACAATTAGCTTAGAGTTAGTTTAGCAAATTGTATATGAACACTTTACACAGTGGTTGTAGTTCAGATTTGTCTTTCTAAAATGAGTGTGAATAAATCATTCATTCTCCCAAAGTCTCTCTTCTCTTCTTCCCTTTTCTCTTCTCTAGACCATGCAATTTCACATGGTGCGAGTGTGGAAGAGCAAAGAGATTGAGTTTCTGCATTTCATTTCATGTGCAAATCGAAGAAGTGACAAATGGAATCACAACCTAATTGCGAAATTTTTTCCTCTTTCACCATTTCTGTCATCGATCATTCTTCTCCTTTTCTAGTTTCTTTTGCTTCGCACTTGAACTCACACAACAACGATGATGAGAGTTGCTTCATCTTTTCTCTGATTCATCAATACATAGAAAAGGTGAAGGCTCCGATCACGAGAACAAGTGTGGAAGATCATGAATTGTTCCTTTTTCTCATTCTTCGATGCGGTAGATATTGCTTACGAAATTCATGGATGATATTCTGAGTACTACTTCATCTGGAGATAATGAAAGCTTCTCTGTAGCAGATCTAGAGAATTTGGCTAAATTGATGAACCAATTGGCAACTGTTCAGCGTCAAGAAGGTTAAATTGGAAGATCTAGTGTAAGTCTGTTGCAAGATCCTTCGAGTCCATATTATCTGCATCATGAAGAGAATCTAGGTACGCTCTCACCACTAATCCGCTTACAACACTGAATTATCATTTGTGGTCAAGATCTGTCAAGATATCAATTAGGTCTAAGAATAAATTATGCTTTATTGATGGTTCTCTACCGAAGTTCTACTGATAGTTGATGCAGCCCCTGGGGCCGGTCCGGAAAAAACGGTATTTCGTTGCAGATAGTTCCGAACTAGTATTAGGGAGTTGTGCTAAATTTAGTTAAAAAGGTGTCACATGATGCAACCAGTTAAAAAAAATACCGAGTACTAGACTCGGTTCGTTCTTCCTAGGAACTGAAAATTGAAGTTTGCTTTTGGTTGAGAAAATGTTTGGGTTGCAGTTGAGTTATGAGAACATAGAGCAGTAAAAACAAGATATGATTGCAAGAATGATAAAATAGTGTTCGGCCATGGATTGAAGTATTGTGCATCCCTATTATCACTGCCAATCCTAGTTTAGATGGACTGTCACCTAAAGGAAGTAAGCCACTACTGTCGAATGGTCGAGTGGTGGAGTTAGACCTATCTGAAGGTCCTGGGAGGGTATACACAATAACGTAAGCCCTTGGTATTCGGTGAACTCGAATAACCCATCAAATCCACGTCGTTAAGGACTTCCCGCTATTGGCAGGGACGTAGAGTTAACGGCATCGGAACTAACCCCGTTCCTCCCATCCGTTGCCTTTAGGGACCAGCAGCTAAGGTCATCCGCACACTTCAACCCATGGCCAAGACACAAGGTCACTACTCACTAATGACAGAAATCATAATGGCAAAAATAAAACGGGCAGCATGACAGTAGGACATAATGATAAAATAGCAGAAAATAAACGGACATAATAACGGTGCTTAATATTAAAGAGAAATGAAACAGACAGAGTAACAGTATAGCAGTTAAAACAGAAAAGCAGTAAAATGTTTGGCCAGTGTGGCTTGCAAACAAGGAATCTTAAGAAACTAAAACTAAAACTAAGGAAAATGGTATATGAAGGGCTCTCCAAAAATGGTGTGGTCTTCCTCTATTTATAGGCTCAAATTCTACCTTTGGTGCGTACGCACAGGGTGCTTTAAGTGCGTACGCATAGGGTCCGGTTCCAGCTTAGACGTGACGCCCAAGTCTTGGCAATGCGTACGCATGTCACCATGGTGCGTGCGCATAGGCATCTGAATTGGCCTCCAAGCTTTTCTTCGTGATTTTCTCGTTTCTCGCGCCCTTTTTAGCCACTTCCGCTCCGTTCTTAGCCTATTAAACCCTGAAATACTTGAACAAACTAATCAAGGCATCGAGCGGAATGGGAAACAGTTGAATACATAGCAGAAATTTGGCTAAAATAGCATGTGTTTGCATATTAAGTCAAAAGGAATGATTATTCACAAACTCGCTTGTTTCGCAAGTATTTAAGTGGTCAGAGGCTGATAAATTGCCGATTTATAGCCCAGAAATAACCATAAAAAATGGATTTATCAATAGTTCCTTTGAGGCTTGGGAAAGATGCAATAACATTGTTCTAGCTTGGTTACATGCTTCAATTGGTAATGAGATATTACATAGTGTGTTGTGGTGTGCTGTTGCACATGAGTTGTGGGAAGATCTTAGACACATGTTCTATCATGGAGATCTTTTTCGTATTTCTGAATTAGAGGAAGAAATTTTTCTCACTAAGCAAAGAGAGTCTTCGGTTACTAGTTATTTCACCAAGCTTAAGGGGCTACGGGAAGAATTGGATGAATTCCAGCCCCTTCCAACCTGTACTTGTCTTGACAATTGCTCCTGTGTTGTTGGTATTGTTCGGAAATATAGGGATTAGTCTCATGTGGTTAAACTATTAAAAGGCTTAAGTGATGAGTTTGGTACTGTCAGATCACAGATAATGCTTATTAAACCCCTTCCTGATGTGAATGTTATTTCTCTTATTGCTACAGCAAGAAAGCCAACTATCAAGTGCTAAAGATAGCACTCGAAACTTGATCAATGCCACTCAATATTATGAGCTCAGCTATAATGGAAAGTTCAATGATTCTAAAGGAAGGGGAAAGGGTAGAGGGACAAGAGGGAGAGGGGGAACCAATAGACAACAATTGAGGAAATGTTCTCATTGTGGGAGAATAGGATACCTTGTGGATACTTGCTATCACAAGCATGGTCCCCCCCCCCTCCCCCCAACAAGCGGAATGACATGAAAAATGTCAATAATGTCATCACTGATGAGAAAACGTAGAATATCAGGGACATAACTTTGGAGAGTAGGAATAACTTGGAATTTTTGTTCTCCAAGGAATAGCAGCAAGCCTTACTTACGCTGCTACAACATCACAATGGTAATCCTTCTCAAAACATAAATCTGGCAGCTAAGGTACAAGCCCCATCAGCAGGTATATTTCATATCCTCTCCCTTTCTGAACATAAATTGAAGTCTTTTGATTGGATCCTTGATTCAGGGGAAATTGCACATGTAGGTTGTTCCCTACATTTTTTTAAAACTTTTCAAAGAGTACATCTAATCACAGTTCAGTTACCAGATGGGTCCAGAATTGTCATTGCCATCAGTGGGACAATTCAGTTTTCAAAAGATTATTATCTTACAAATGTTTTATATATACCAAGATTCACTTTTAATCTGATTTTTATTTCTAAAGCATCACATACCTTACCATATCAATTTTTGTTTAATGACATAACTTGTGAGATTCAGGATCGGATGACCTCGAGAATGATTGGCACTGCTGAGCTTGCAACAGGCCTATACATTTTGAAAACTTCACTCATGCATACACCTCACTTAAGACAGTTACACCTCACCAAAGCTCAAGCAGTTGTTCATGCATTCACTAATCCTTCTGATTTGGGAACTCTATGGCATAGTACGCCAGGTCACATTTCCAATAATAATAGAATTGAAATTTAACAAAAACACTATGATTTCTTAGAATTTTATGTAAAATGTGTTCCTTGTGATCCATGTCATTTGGCAAAGCAAAAATGACTTTGTTTTCCTCAAAGCAACACTATTTCTCAAGATTGCTTTGGCATGGTCCACATGGAAATTTGGCGGCCATTAGCCATTGAATCTGTTGAAGAATATAGGTATTTTCTGTTTATAGTTGATGATAAAAGCAGGTTTAGTTGGGCATACTTTATGAAAACTAAATCTGAAGTAGCTACTTTGGTTCAAAAGTTTGTATAGCTTATTGAAACTCAATTCAATAAAAGAATTAAGTGATTCATATAGATAATGGAAAGGAGTTATACTTGTAGAATTTTGTTGACTCAAAAGGGATTCTTCACCAAACCAGCTGTGTGAAAACTCCATAACAGAATGGGGTGGTTGAAAGAAAGCATCAATACATGCTCAACATGGCTAGAGCATTTATTTTCAAAGTTCTTTGTCAAAAAAGATTCGGAACCACGCTCTAGTCCATGCCATTCATGTCATAAATAGAGTACCAAGCAGTGTTCTGCAAGCCAAAAGTCCCTATCAAGTATTATATAAGAAATTGCCTATTATTTCTCATTTTAAGACCTTTGGTTGTTTAGCATTTGCTTCTACTCTAGTTGGTCATAGAACTAAGCTTGAACCTCGTGCTAGGAAATGTGTTTTTCTTGGTTTCTCCATGACCACTAAAGGTTCTATTTTTCTAGACATTACCACATCTCAGATTTTCCTATCCCGGGATGTTATTTTCTATGAGGATATTTTTCCTTTTGCACAAGTTTCAAATTTACTTAACTCTTGAACAGATTCTACTCCCTCTTTTGACTTTTTTTTCCAATACCATCTAATCCTACAATGCCATCTATGTTGCCAACTACATTGCATTCTTCCATACCAATACTACTCATACTCATGCATCATGCATCTCCCTCTCTAGGTTCTGCATCATTTCATCTAGCAAATGACACTACTCCTCCCATTGCAGTCCCACCTCTTAGAAGATCCACTAGCACAAAAATCTCTCCCCCCCCCCCTCATTTAGCTGACTATTACCGCATGCATGTTTTGTGTGATTCTTTTTGCTCATCCAGTGCTACATCATCTTCCTTATATCCCCTATTACATTTTATTTCATTTGATAAGTGATAAACCCCATGTCGATGGTTTATTTCATATCATAAATTGACTAATTATCAACCTTTCACCACTTAAATACATGAGAAACAAGCATGTTTGCGTTTAATCGTTCCTTAGGGCTGTAAATGTAATTATCTGCTATTTTAGCCAAATTTTACTATGTTTTAAACTGTTTCCCGTTCCGCACGATGCCTTGATGTGTGCGTTCAAATGTTTCAGACTTTAACAGGCAAAGTTCGGAATGAAAGTGGCTAAAGAGAGCGCGAGGAACGAGAAGATCGCAAAGAAAAACTTGAAGGCTAAATCCAGAGCTTATGCGTACGCACCAAAGGAACCTATGCGTACGCATTGCCATGCCTTGGGCATCACGTCCTAGCTGGAACCGGACCATATGCGTACGCACCTAAAGGGCCTATGCGTACGCATCAGTGGCCAGATTTGTGCCTATAAATAGAGGAAGCCTTCACCATTTTTGGAGAGCCCTTTTCACCATTCCCTTAGTTTAGTTTAGGGTTCCATTATTTTTCTTTGTCCATTTTCACTAGCCAAACAATTTACTGCTTTTATTTTCTGTTTTGCATACTGTTACTCTGTCAATTTTAATTTCGAATTATTCAATATTACTGCTATTATTCTGCCCATTTTACCATTATGTCTTACTGTTATGCTGCCTGTTTAAATTCCGCAATTATGATTTCCGTACATAGCGAGTGGTGACCATAGTAACTCGGCTATGGGCTGAAATGTGCGAATGATCTTAGCTGTCGATCCCTAAGGGCAACGGATGGGAGGAACGATGTTAATTTTGATGCCGTTAACGCTACGCCCGTGCCAGCAGTGTGGGGACCTTAAATGAGACAGACTCAATTCGGTGCAAAGTGCACTACTGGTGAGTTCTTCCTAGTGACGGGGGATTTAATCGAGTTCTATTGAGACCTAGGTCCCCTGCTGTTGTGTATGCCTAGGACATTCGGATAGGTGTTAACTCTGCCACCATGTGGTGGTTAGTTTCCTTTAGGTGACAGTCCATCCAATCTGGGATCGGCAGTGCTCATAGGGACGTACAGTATTTCAACCCATAGCTGGACACTCTTTAATCCACTGCTGGTTTAATCTGTTTTCTTGCGCTTTGTTCTGAACAACAACTGCAACCAACCCCGATATTTTCTCAACCAATGACAAACCTCTGTCTCTGCTTCCTAAGAGAATGACTCGAGTCCAGTACTCGGTATTTTCAAACTTGGTTGCATCTCTGTGACACTTCTAAATTTGGGACCGCGGCCCTGACAAGGCTACGTGCACCAAAATTTTTGGCGCCGTTGCCGGGGAAGCAGAAATGTGTGTCTATTTTTGGTTGATTGTGAATATGTGAAAACTGTATATATGATAGTCTTTTAAATTTTCTTTAGTAGTGTAGTTTTCTTTTTATTTTCTGTATGAATTGTTATTTGAATGTTAAGATCGCATTCGGACCCTGGCTTGTTGTTGTTCGATCCTGAAATTGAACGAACTTTACGCCGAGCAAGGCAAGCCAGACGCTGAGCTGAACTTGCGAGGCTGGCATCAGATAACAATCCTTTTGACTGGTCTAATTCTGATTCTGACTCGGATACTCCAACTACTTCTTCTAATACAGGTACCTTCACCATGGGTGAAAGACTTACTCTCAAGCAAATCGGCGGGGCAAGCACTGCATTTGATAACCAGCCCACCCGATTTCCCAAACTCAATGCAAACTTCGAACTCAAATCTGATCTGATAAATCTTCTTCCTAAGTTCTATGGTAGGCCGGGCGAAGACCCGATTAAGCATATCAAGGATTTTGAAGTTATATGTGCCACCACTAGAAGGACCGGTAGGTGGTGACGAAGATGCTGTTAAACATTCGCTTTACCATTCTCTTTGGATGATAGAGCGAAGGACTAGTACCACACTTTGCCTGCCGAAGTAACCTCTGATTGGGGATTATTTAAGAAGAGATTCTTGGATAAATACTTCCCACCATCCAAGACGAATGCCATCCTCAAAGAAATCTCAGGACGCTCAACTTCATGGGGAAACTCTACACGAATACTATGAGAGATTCAAGAAATTGCTCTCTTCGTGCCCCCATCACTCTATCTCAGATTTCTTACTTATCAACTATTTCTGTGAGGGACTGACACCCACTAATAAGGCAATGATTGATGCCTCAAGTGGAGGAGCTTTAATGAATAAGACGCCGGAAGAAGCATGGGAACTGATTGAGACTGTGGCAGATGCTAACCAACATTTCAACCGAAGGGCCACCAGTAAGGGCGTATATGAAGTTGCACCTGTTAGTCACAATGCACAACACTCAAGAGGGGGGGTGAATTGAGTGTTTAAACAACAATAGATAATTTTTCGCGGAAGTGTAAATATCTAAGAATAAAAAACAACA
>JASCZI010001434.1:2323-15364 GCA_036250425.1 Stylosanthes scabra
CGTAAGACTCTATTAAAATACCTACTCACTGTTTCCCCGGAACGGAAGAATCTAACTTGTAGACTACGGTTTTTTTTGTGATGAGCTAAGATAATTAAAAACGTTGCAACTTGCTCGGGTAGGCTTACCTGCCCATCCTCAACTAACCCCCCATGGGTTTGGAGCAACTCACACAAATTAGCAAAGGCATTGGTGTTCATCCTTAATTCCCAAATGCAATTCCTATCACCCTCGCCAATAATACGTTCTAATGGATCACGCCTTATTCTACTATTCACTCTACCCCCTAATGACAATCGACCGTCATTATTTTTCCTAAAATACACAATCAACGTTAGCACGAGATTGAAGATCATATTATCGTGCCTCATTCTCATCATTTGGTAAAAGGCAACACATAGCTTAATCTTTTGCGATCGATCCATTTTCTCCTAAACAAAGATTCAGATCAGAGGTAAAAAAAAAATGATCAATTATTGAGGAATCAGATTAAGACATGTACAAAAAACAAAGGATACTTAAAGGGTCAAGCCGGCATTTAGATTAAACAATTCAAAGCAACCATAATCATAATCATAGGAATTTCAGTTAAAACAACATGTTGATTCCTCCACTGAAGTTAAGCAAGACAAACAAGGAGTTGAGGATTATAATAAATTATCTATCACAAATTCTAACAATGCAATCCTCTGTCCCTTTCTCCATAACTCTACATATATATAAGGAGATGTATGACTAACGATTCTTGTGATTTAGAACTCAAAACAGCTGCAACAATTTAAATTTCATATCAAGTGTTGTTAAGCACTGCATACATCTGAATAAATAATAAATAAATAAATCAAATAACTTGAGATAGTTTACAAATCAGCTTATACATTGTTTAAGAAACAGAGTAGCAAGAACCTTTAAATGCATATACACATAAACTCAATCACATATTTAACCAACAAATGAGTTTTCATAGTTATTAATACAACGTTAACAGTTCCAGAAAAGTAAAAATAACTAAATAAAACAAAATAATCATGGGTTTCATACAAAATAGCTATGTTTCAACACAGGTTTTGCTGTGAAAAGTAAAAATAACTTTCATAAGACATCAACTAATCCTTCACATTAAATATAATCATAGTCAATAATCAACAGTCAATAGACCATACACCATCCAAAAGAATATTATATTCAACAGAGCAATTATCACAACTCGGTTGCTGCTACTGATTTATTACTACGCTTCAACACCTCAACTCCTTCAACTTATCCCTCTTCTAATTATACATGGCAGCAAGAACAAACAAGACAAGTACACAAAACAGAGCAAACCCGAATTTCTAATTAGCATTTGTAATTTTGTATTCACTTCAAAAACCGAAATTTCTCATCAAATAGAGTGAGTGAAGTGAATTAGGGTTCGAGAAGGATTTGTGCATAGCAGAACAGAGGCGAAATTATTACCAGAGATTTGTGCAGCGTAGAGGCTTAGGGCACGATGGCTGCGGAGCAAAGGCGAGCGGTTGCCCCCACAATCGTGTTCTCCGGCGCCGGAAACACCCCTTCAAACGATCTAACCCACCCATTGCTCTGGATCTCCCTCACCTTCTTGCTGCTTCGAGGCTGCGTGAATGAGACGAAGGCTGCATGAAGGAAAGTGTTAATAAGAAGGGAACCCTAATTTCAATTAAGAGGGGTAGGGTTGGCATTTCATTAATTAGATGAGGGTATATATGGAACAAAAATTTATTAAAATTTCAATTCCAGTCCCCAGTCCACCAGTCCCTCCAAATTGAAAGTACTGAAAATACTGGAATTTTTTGGACTGGACTGAAATTTTAGTTCCAGTCCATGTCTAACAAATACAATACTGAGTTCCAGTCTCCCAGTCTCAGTTCCAGTCCATGCAACCAAACACTACCTTAGTTACTAAGACTGAGACTGAAACTAGGGGACTGGAACAGTATTATGTTTATTGCACGGGACTAAAACTAAAATTTAAATCTCAGTCCCTAAATTTCATTTTCAGTATGTTTAATAACATTTTTTAAAAAAATACTCTTATTCAATTTTCATAATTTCTAATCTATCCCTCATTCACTTGCCTTAGAATTTCTGTTCCTCTTTCTTATCCTCTTCGCATCTCAAGTAAGCACATTTTTCTCAAACTCTTTTTTTTTTCTTCTTCTTCTCAATCATCACCAAGTTCTTCAACTTCATCTCAAGTCAGTCCCTTTGACTTTTTTCTTCGCCAGAGATCTCGCTGCACTGATGCTCCTCATGTTTGCCGCCGTCGTCGCTTCCTGTGCCGGAGATCTCGCAGCTGCTGCTCCTCCATCTAGTTCATCAGATCTTGCGCGCTTCTTTCGCTTCTTCTTCTTCTAATGGATTCAAATGACTTAAACCCTAATTCTAATTGATGTTCCTCTTCTTCTTTTTGGTTATTTAATTTGTGGGTTGTATTAAAATTTTGAATTTTTTTATTATGTTAATATTGATGAGATTGAGAATTTTTGGATTTCTGCCTACTGAGAAAAAAGGAATATTAAGGTTTATGTGATTAGAATATGGAGTGTGTACTGAGATTGGGAGTTGTTCTTATTTGATTTTGCACTATTTTCTTGTTTTGGTATTTTGGATGCTGACACTTGATCTCAAAACTGGAATTGGAGTAAAGCAAGCACAGATGATGGCTGGAGAAGGAGGTAACCGCGGTGGGATTAAGGGTTTGTTTTTTTTTCTTTTTTAAAATAGTGAGGGTATTTTAGTTATTTCATTATTTTAGTCTCCACACAACTCAATTTTATACATTTTAAACCAAACACAATACACAAACTTAATTTAGTCCTAGTATTTTAGTCTCAGTCTCTCAGTCTCAGTCTCTTTTTCAAACGCAGCCTAAAATTCTTATATTTTCAGTACTTTCAAATTGAAGAGAATGTGAGATTGAGAATTGGGACTGAAACAATTAATAGCATTTCATCCCAAAATACTCTCATTAACATTTATTATTCATGCACTAACCCCTTCCACCATCACTTTGTCTGTGTATCAATCACCACCACCACCACTCTTCGTCACACCATCACCACCACCAACAACAACAACAATCAAACAAAACATTTAATCGAACTTGCCCAAGACGCTAACATTGAACAAGATTCCAAATTTGAGGACCCCTTTGAAAAATCTTCGTCCTCCTCCGACAATTACGTGTGGGTCAACCCCAAAACTCCCCGAGCCAAACAGCTTAAGAAGAAATCTTATAATTCAAGGTTCCCTAATCTTGTTCTCAAATACTTTCAGCAAACAGAAGTGGGAGGGTAGGTACGGCGGAGGAAGGAAGTTGGTGGGTGGGAAGAGGAAGGGAGGGGTGAGGCAGTGGAGGGAAGTGGGAGGGTGGGTGCGAGTGCGGGTGCGACAGAGAGGGAAGTTGGTGAGTGGGGTGGGAAGAGGAGGGGAGGGGTGAGGCGGAGGAGGGAAGTGGGAGGATGGGTGCGGCGGAAAAAGGAAGTGGGTGGGAAGAGGGATGGAGTTGTGCGACGGAGATGTAAATGGAGATGTATGTAGTTTTTTTTTTAGTTGATAAAGTTGCAAGTTTTGAAAAGAATACATATGCAAAATGAAGGCATCGATGTGATGAACCAAAGAAAAGAAATGGACCCCCTTCATTTTAGTTTTATTGTTTTTTCACTTTTGGTCGCATTGCTTTGATTAGTTTCAATAATCTGCAGTTGATGTAGTTGAACAAGCTTTTTTATTTTTATTTTTTAAAGTGGTAAGGGTATTTTTGTTATCTTACTTTTAAGTCTCCATCCAACTTAATTCTATACATTTTTAAACCAAACACAATACACAAATCTAATTTAGTCTGAGTCTCTCAGTCTCAGTATTTCAGTCTCAGTCTCCTAGAATCAATCTCTCTTCCAAACGCTTTTATGAGTTAATTCACATTTTGGTGTTTAAACTTAAATTGGCACCCAAAATTTGAGCTCCAACTCAAATTAGTTCCTAAAATTTAGAGTTACTCAAAATTGGCCCCAAATTTTTACAAACGTAACTCAAGTTGGCCCTTAGTCTTATTTCTGTTAACATTTTGTCTATATAAATCGTCGAATGACATGATAGATATATGAGACAACACTGTTTTTATTTTTGTAGGGTAATAGGGCAAACACAATGCCATTTGAAGCTCATGGTAAGTTTTCCTCCATTGTCTTTCAACTTATTAGTTCTTTATACTCTTTTTTTCTCGTATTTGGTGCCCCTATTACCTTACAATGGTAAAAATAATATTCTCTTATATTTCAATCATGTCATTTAACGGTCCAAACAGGCAAAATATTAACGGAGATGAAACTTAGGACCAACTTGAGTTACGTTTGTAAAAGTTAGGGGCCAATTCTAGTTTTAACTTCTCATTTTGTTGTATAAGATTTGTTGTTTGTATCAAAATAGTAATTCATATTTTAATTTTACAATAGGTAATGATGTGTGTACATCTATTTTGTCTAAGAAAATTTACTCAAGTCATTTATTTATATAACAAATAAAAAGAACTACGCTAGGGAACCAACACAATATTAGCGAACAAAAAGCGATCATTCAAAATTGAAAAATAGATCATCCAGAAAATTAAAATTGACCATCCTAAATTAGAAAATAGATCATCCAAACAAATAAAACAGATCATCTAGAAAAATAAAAGTGATCATCCAAAACTAAAAATAGTGCTCGTCCAAAATATTAATACAGATCATTCCAACGAAATAAACCCCTCCCTTATCATCAGGGAGCTCGCCGCCAATATGGTCGTGAAATATGTCAAGTCCGGCTCGTCTACTATGGTGGCATCTCCGACGTAGGCGTCACCGGCATCAGTCTTCCTACAGTGTTGTATGACCTTTGCAATCTAAAAGTGTGTCTTGGAAGCTTCGATTCTTCGTATTTTGCAGTTTCTTTTATCGAAATAGAAATTAAAAAGAGAAAGGTGAGTTGAGATTCGATCGGAGAAAATTCGTTGTGCAACTCTCGTTCACCTTGGAGAGAACACGAAGAGTCCCTGAGTTTGAGTGCGACGGTTTCGGTGAAAGGGATGGTGGCTTTGTGGACGGAGCCGAAGCCACCGTGAGAATTTGGTGGAAGGGGAGAAGGAACTTGTTGCACGCCTAAGGTAGTACTGGGGTATTAAATTTTTTTAAAAAATTGAACCAATACCGGCTGGACTAAAAGAAACGCGTGTCATTAATGTTAATATCATTGTTAACGTTACGTCTTTGCTTCTTAAAGTTACCCTTCTCACTCTCACCAACCTAATTTATTACTCATTCCTTTAATCTTGCCACTATCAGGAATGGATCCACGTGCCATATCTCTTTCTTCCATTCTCCTTTTTTTTTCATGTGTTTCTTACGATGATAAACCATCATTCTGAATAAATATTGTTGAAATTTTTATTTTAATATTAATAAATTTAGTAATTTTATTTTACCGCATTATTTTTGTGAGTACTTTCATGCCTTGGGTGAGTATTTTTCGCACATAAATAATAATAAAAAATATAAAATAAATTTAAAATGATAGAAAGAATAGTGAATGGGGTTGATGAAAGTGAGAAGAGTAACCTGAAAGAGCAAAGACATAATATTAGCAACGACACTAATATTCATTTAAATAATAAATATAGAAAATTGAATTATATTTTGAAAATTATAAAACATAGAGACTTAGAAACGAAAGCTTTGGAAATAGTGAATTCTACAGTTATTGAATATAACGCAAAATGAAATCGAGAAACGTGCGCTTGCCCATTACGTCGTTAAAATTTTTTAAGCTAGTACCGGCCTAAGGTCAGTATTGGAGCATTTCAATACCGTCTTAGGCCGGTATTGGTAACAAAATGAAAATGAGTAAATATCCCCAAAATGACATATTTTGGTAAATATCACTTTTATTTTATTTATTTAAAATAATATATATATAATTCTAGGTGTACATCTATTTTATCCAACCAAATTCAATCAAGTCATTTATTCTATGTTAAATATAATACTATTTCGACGTCAAATAGAAACTTGTTTTCATGTTTTTTTGTATTTACATTGAAATATTTTTTTATTTAATAATGCTATGGAACCAACATTAAGGAGTCATTAGAAAATAACAAGTTCAATTAGAAATTATCATCCAAAATTTAAAATAAAATATCTTCTGAAACTAAAAAAAAATTATCATCAGAAATTAGAAAAAGTTATCATCCAAAGAGAATAGAAATTATCATCTGTAACTTATCTACTGTCCCCACCACCACCACCAATTGCAGCCGCCTAACCTCACCACCACCACTACCGCCTAACCCTAAAACACCACCAACCGCAGCCCTCATCAACATAACAACAATTAAAAATAGTTATCATCTGAAATTAAAAGAATTTATTATCCAAACAAATAAAAGTTAGGAATAAGTGTTCTTTTGGTCCCTATGATTGTAGGCAAAAATCAAAATCATCCCCAATGTTTTTTTCTTTTTGTCAAAATCTTCCCTAAGGTTCCAAAATGTTTTTAAATCATCCTTCAAATGATTTTGCCCTTGTGGCCCTCTGAACCCTTTCGTGTTCCTTATGACATTCTTCGCATTCACCGTGCTCTTTCTTTTTATGTGATTCACACTCACACATTACGGATTCTTTTTTGTTCTCCTTCACTATAATTCGTCGAACTCTTCTATCCAAACTACACATATTCAGCTTCATCATCTTGATTCAATATATCAGCAACTGATAATCCTCTTTGACTAGTGAAATGTCGATTCAAATTCTTATTATTATTATTTTTAGCACTTGCAACATTGGACAACTTTACTTGGATTTTGTTATCAAAATCAACCACAACCTCCTGCTGCTGCTGGGAACTTGGTTGTGAACTCTGAACAATTATTGTAACAACATCATCATTGCAACTATCAGGGGAGATGAAAGTGCTTGTCAAGATTCCAATTACTGCAACTATCAATGGAGAGAATTGAAAGCCGGAGGAAGAATTATCGTCATCTAAATTGTCACAAAAAATATGGAAGGAGGTGGCTAAATCGTCATTTAAAAAGATAGATTATTTTAAAAGATAAATTAGTAAAAGGTAGAATTTATATAAATAAAATTGGATTTAAGGTGAAATCTTAGCTAGATGAAAATTGACTTAGAAATCAATTAAAAAATTATATTTACATACCAAAAGCAAACACGACCTCATTTTTAATATATATTATGCAATTCAATATGTATTATACACTAGTAGCTAATTTTAATAACTAATTTTAATGATTAATTTTGATATACACCTAAATAATTCTAAAATAAAACACCATAATCTCTGTACTGGTGCAAGAAAAATGTAATAACTCTAAATTTTAAATTGCTTGGATCGAGGTTGTGTTTGTTTAATAAGCAAGGGATTAAATACACTATATATACAAATGCAAGAATTTGTGAAAAAAAAAAAAAAAATTTCTTTCTAGCGATTAGCATAAAAGGAAATGAACATAAGGTATGAAATTTTCTTTGTGTATAAGGTAAGAACGATAATTGAAACAAGTGAAGCCAGATATTTATCCGGCTTTAGTCTTTTGAATATCTAGCATATATAGTCATAAAAGTTAGATGATAAAGGGGTTGTAAGTGAGTCACAAAAAATTACATTAGTTTATGGAGAGACTTTATGGTATAAATTGTAATAAAACATCCATATACGTGGATATGACCATCCTCCTAAAATATAAAGCCAGATAGCCAAGCACATTGCCATCCAGCTATCCCAGAAACCCAACAAGTTAGGAAATAAAACTTTACATTATACACTATCATATAATAATAAATAATAATAATAATAATAATAATAAAATTGAAAAATTGGTATAACATTGTTCGATCCAACTCCAATGTAATGTGCTTGGCTGGAGAATAAACGTAATTATAACACCACCTGCTTTCTTTCATTCATTGAGTTTGACTAAAAGATACGGATTGGACCCTTTTTTTAAAACCATTGAAGAGGCTATACTTATATTATCATCATCATCATAGAAATAATAATAATAAAATAATAAAAATACTAATTGTAATATTGTTTTGTTGTTTTAAGAAATGCAGATGCGGTTTAGAAAACCATTTTTTAAAACTATTAAAGAGGTTATACCTATATCATGCAATAATAAACAATAATAGTAAAACAATGTAATCATAAGAGCACATATACTTTATAGAGTATTAAGATATTAAGAATATTTTTGCATGAGAGAAATACGTGTTTGATGACTTCTGTTTTCTTCTATTTGTATGGTTTAAATGAAAGTCACTGTTTGAAAACCGATTTTATTTAGGTTGAATTTTGCAAGACTTACATCATAAAAAAACAAATAATAATAACAAATAAATAAGAAATATTTCTTTAAACTATAGCTAATTGCAACATTATTTTGTTGTTTAATTTCAAGAAAAGCAAATGCATCTTGAAAACCCATTTTTTAAAATCATTAAAGAGGTTATACCTACATCATGCAAATAATAATAATAATAATAATAATAATAATAATAATAATAATAATAATAATAATAATAATAATAATGGTGTTTGCTACTGTACCTCTGTGGTAACTTACCTTCTATGAGGTGGCTGCATCTTATTGGTCGATTTTTCTTTAACCAAATTTAGTTACACTTAACCATACTTCTCACTCTAGTTACACCAACCCAACTCAACAATCATAGTTATCCATATTTGCAATTAAACACAAATCTATTGGAGGCCTCTAATTGTAATTTCTTACTTTTTTCACACACCACATATTATTCTAATAGATAATTAAAGATATTTTGCCTCACTAATGAACAAGAAGACATTAACCCTTTGATTTTTCACCCAACCCTAATTGCAAAATAAGAATATGCTTATATGGCCACTCTTTTCTTAAAGTCTTTGACTCTCACATCGCCCAAGGCTACTTCATCGCCTACCATCGACGGCGAAGCCTCACCGCCCACATAACCAACATTAGTAGATCGTCTCTAATTATTGAAGCCCCTGCCCTTAGAATCCCTTGTGTATTCCTCATGGTCGTTCAATGGTGACCGTTCGATTAAGAGATCACCAGCGTCCATACCTCACACTTACCAAGAGTGTCACACGCATCTTTCATCGTTGTTGGAAGAGCTTCAACCCGCCTTTGCAAAAACCATGTAGTACATGAAATTTACACGTGTTTAATAACTCCTATCTTTTTTCATTTACTTAGTTTGAGTGGAAGACCCATTTTTGAAAACCATTGGGCGGTAATGAAATTTATGTTTCCATACCCTTTGAGCGCGCAAATTGTTCATCCCCATGCTATTATAAATAAAGGTGAGTTGAAGTATGTTTTCACTCAAAAATAGTGTCATAGTTTCCTATTAGCATTGTCTAATCAAATAGTTAGTGTTCTGTTTTAGTTTTTTTAAGTTGATATTGGCACAAATGGCTCAATCATCATTTGATGTGCTGTCCAAAATTGGTTCTAAAAAATTATGTTGGAATATCCAAGTTTGCACAATTCGAATGTGGGATACTCCTCTCCGCAACAAACCTGAAAAACCCTTTTCCATTGAGATGATACTCCAAGATTTGCAGGTTAATTACATTTTTAATTTTAAATTCATGTGTTTGAAATGTTCAAATTTTGTTATACCATATATTTTTTAGAATGTTTTTAAAAAAATTAATAACTACATAAGAGTACATAATAAAAGTATGAAAACATAAACATAAAACCCACCCAAATAATTAACTACAATGGAGTACTAAAGACCAAATTATTCGTGCATGATGAAATCATATACTAATCTGACCTTTTATAATTTCTTTTTGTTATAAGGCAACCGAATTCATGCCACGGTTCCATGAGTTCTTATTCATAATTTTCGAAATGCTATCGAGTATGAAGGTGTATCGCATGAAGAACTTCATAATTGGAGTTAACAATCTGAAAATAAGGACTACAGAGCATCGTTTCAAGTTAACATTCTATGTTCATACGGTTGTGAAAGTAGTAATTAGTCCTGATTTTTCACGGCATTCTTACATTTTTCAAAGCATTGAGGAGCTTAATAATGATCCAGATATAAGCGACATTGCTCTATTTGGTGAGTAATTTGAATAGTGTGTTAAAAGTCATATTTATTTTTCTTGTATATGATTTTTGTGAGAGTTGAAACTTTATGTTTTGATGGAGATATATTTTAAATATTTATCATAATAAAAGAAAAATTTTCTTTTGGTTGGCCAAATGTTGTTGGTGAGATTGTTAGAAAAGAAGAACTCAAGGAACGTCAAGACCAATGATGGAAAGGATAGTCAGCGCTTAACTATTGTTATTGAAGATGTGGCGTATGTCTTCTAATTATGTTGTCTTATAATTAGTTTTTTAAATTTTTTATACATATTTCTACTTACTTAATCAAATGTAATTTGATTTTTTTTTATGAATAAGCAAAAAGAACAACATTAGTTGTTTGGGGAGATATGGTGACACAAATACTTCCGTATCTTGAGAAAACCACTCCAGAGCCCCTTATTGTGGTGCTTCAACTTTTTAGGGGTCGAGAGTATATTGATAAGTGATTCTTTATTTTTTTAAAATACAATAAAATAAGGTTAATGTTCTTATAGTACCCAACTTACATGTTGAGCTGTTTATCCTAATTAATTTTTTAAAAAATAACAAATATTTTTATTTATTAACCAATTTTTTTCCTTTCGTCTTTGATTTTTTTTTAAGGAAAATTTGCTATTTAAGGCAAATTTTATGCATCAAAGTTGGTTGTGAATCCGAAAATACCAGAGGTTATCACCATTAAGAAAAGCTTAAAGTGTCTTCCAGAAAATTAGTCAGCTATCATCTGATGTAGCCAACAACCCAACTGAGGAAATTATTGGAGGATTATTCCTGTGAAGAACGTTGAAGAGGTTTTAACAGCTATAGATGACTATGTGTGTTGGTTTCTTGGTACCATCATCGTGGCATAGGATATTGGTGAGAAAGACTGGTGTTATAATGCATGCAGGAAGTGTCCTAAAAAGGTTGATGGCCACGGTAGCAGATTCATATGTGGCAAGTGTAGGAGAGTAGAGTTTCACCCACAGAAAAAGTTTGTCTCTTTTAATTGAATTTTTTATACATTTAGAACATCAGTGATATTTATGAATCTAAACCAACACATAATATAATATGTATAAGTTTATTAATTTTTTTTATATTAAATATAACTAGGTATAGGCTTCAACTCATTGTCTCTGATGCTTTCGGTAGTATGGCTATCACAATGTGGGATAAGGAGTAAAGAGAGCTTATTGGAAAAAACTGCTGAGAAGCTAAAGAAAGAAACAATGAATTTTAACTTTTTTAATTAACTATTTTTAATTGAGTTATATGCCGTTTTGTTTTTTTTTTATATAATTTAAACCTATTTTCCTATTCCCCACTCTCATTCTA
Source organism: Stylosanthes scabra (assembly GCA_036250425.1). NCBI lineage: Eukaryota > Viridiplantae > Streptophyta > Magnoliopsida > Fabales > Fabaceae > Stylosanthes > Stylosanthes scabra. The sequence goes on from JASCZI010001434.1 coordinate 13,836, forward strand.
ATTTGGTTTCTTAGCAGATTGGTGATAATGATGTTTATCCAATTGTCTTGCATACTTTAATTGAGAGAACACTTTTATTTAAGATCAATGTTATGGCAAGTAATTATCAATTTAGCAATGTGTACTTAGTAGTTTCTATATCTTTTGATCCCAATCTTATGAAAAGAGTTGCTAGCCAATCCTTCGAGATAGCAAATGTTAGTCTTCTCAATTTAACAACTCAATTTATTAAGTGTTGTGAAATTTTGATCTTATTGTATAGTGCAACAGTACTATGAGCTAAAACAACAATAATTGATATTGTTATAGGCTCTGGACTTGTGTCACACACTGATAATAGTCTTAGTACTGAACAAGTTAATTCAATATCAAAGATAATAAATTGAATCATATTGTAAATTTATTTAAATATATATTTTATTATAAAATCTTTTTGTATTAATAATTAATAATCACTAGCTATAATCTCTTCTCAAATATTATTTATATTGCTTTTAGGATTCACATGATGTTGTTGATGAGTCAGAATCTTCTTCTAGCTTGAAGACTGCTGCCAAAAAAGATGGAGATTGATGGACTGAAAGAAATTTAAATTGAGAGTCATGGTGATGTCAAAGGAGAGTTGCCAACCACAAAGTCCAAGGAGGTATCACATTAAGAAAGAGAAAAAGGAGTGATTTGGACCTTTCAAGTTATCTATATGTTATTTTGTGTGATTTATTATGTACTTTTATATATGGAGTACTTAAGGGATTTTTATTTTTTTAAATAAAAAAAATAGAAATTTTACCAAAATAGGTCCGCTGGGGGTATTTACCAATTTAGGCATACTCCCCGTATCTCGGGCTCTGCAACCCCGAGATGAGGTTTACACGTATCTCGGGCTTGCAGAGCCCGAGATAAGACACGGATTAAAAAATCAACCATATCTCGGGTCTGCAGAGCCCGAGATACGTATCTCGGGACTGCAGAGCCCGAGATAGCTCCGTGTCCTATATAAGGACAGCAGAGCCCGAGATTCCTCACAAATCCACTCTTTCTTCACTCAAAATTACCAATTTAGGTGAAAAAAAATAATCTCTGAGTGTTTTGTTTGACATGGCTCCGAGGGGACGTTCTAGAGCGCGCGGAGGGGGCAGATCTGGGGAGCAACCTGCCGCAGCCCCTGAGGCTAACCCGCAGGACCCGGAAGGGTTGTACAGGCTGAACGACGAGTGGCACATCGCCGGCGCCCTGGTTAGTTATCCCACTTTAATTAACCTTTAGTGCGATGTTAGGAATTTATGTTGTGACTTAGTGTGATAGATAAATTTTATTCGATAGTGTTATGTAGAATTATTATGTAATTAGCTTAATTAAGTAATTAGGGTCCTTTATTACGGGTTTAATTTGACAGTTATATTTTATGCGATGGGATTATGTGACCACTGTGAATGGTAATTAGGGTCATTAAATAAGGGTTTAATGTGATAGTTATACTTTATTGGATAGTGTTACCCAGAATTGGTATGTAGTTAGTATGATTAGGT
>JASCZI010001446.1:0-11599 GCA_036250425.1 Stylosanthes scabra
CAAAATACTAATAACATAATATTAGTAATAATAATAGCATAACAATAATTATAATAATAACAATAATCACAATAATAATATTAAACAGACCTGGCGGTAGTCCGCATTAGTCCAAATAAATAATGTAAGAAAATAATATCACAATAATAATATTAAATAGACCTGGCGGTAGTCCGCACTAGTCCAAATAAATAATGCAAGAAAATAATATTAATGATATACGATAGCCAAAAGGTAAAAAAAATATCTACCTTAGTATTTTTATTACTTCTTCTTCTTTCTTCTTCTTACGTATTGTAAAAATAAAGCTATGAGAGAGAAAATAATAGAAAGAGCTAGAGAGAGGAAGAAAATGAAATTCTTATTGATTTCTGATATGAAAAACTTATAAATCATAGCCCTATTTATAGGAAATGAATTTTACTATGCAGGTTACTATTTGAAATATTATATTATTTTAGTTACTATGCAATATTTATTATTATAATAATATAGTTACTATTCATATATTTTATTATTATTTTTTTCTCTTCCTCGTGTCCCTCGTTCTCTTCTTTTTTTTTATTTTATATATATATATATATATATATATATATATTGAAACTTTAATACATCGAAATTTATTGCGTGTATCATTTCAGCATGATAAGGACTTTAGAAAAAACTCTATTTGTATAAATTAATTCACACATATACTATTATCTTATTTTAGCAAATAAAAGATAATAAAACAAATTATATTTTGAACAATTATTTTGGAATGTTACACAACTAATTAAGACAAACGCTTGGAAATTCTTATCACATAATAATTTGATAATTATTAAAAATTAATAATAAAACTTTGAAATAGTTTATACATTAAAATGGTAAAAAAAAAATTATAGAATTAACATAATTGCAAAATATATTATCATCTATTATAACTATTTCAATATAAATAATCTTGAAAGATACTTTTCATCCTTATCTTGTCATTACCTAATCAACAATAGAATAAATCATCTATTACCCGTGTAAGCCAGGCTGTATCCTAGTATATATTAAGTTATGCTTGAATATTTTAGAAGAACATTAAAAAATAAAAATAACAATAAATTCAAAACTTATTTATCATAATATATAATATACTCTTGAAAATTTTTAAGAATGAAATTATCCGTCGTATCAAATTATTTATTATCATATTTAAAATTTTATCATATTGCACATAATTTTGAACTTTGTTCCAAACAGTATATATAACTATTATTTATTACCATGATTATTTCTTTTTTAACTGATATTGTTTATTGTTTTTTTAATTGTTTATTACTAATATAATATTTAAAAGAGAATGTAAACAATTTATTGACTTATTAAACATTTATTTTACTACTATTTCTTACAAATAAAATAATCTCAAATAATTATTTTTTATTAAAATATTTAATTTGAATAATTTAGAATATTTTATTTTAAAAATAATATTATAGTTTATTAACAAAGTACGAAAATTTTAGTAATGCAATTGCGCATTATTATAAATGTGCCTTGCACATTCAAATAAAATAAAATCTTGCTGTTAATTATTATTAGTATAATTGCACATTAAATCTTTCCAAATTGAGGAAATTTCATCAATTTCAAACATAGTATTGTTTAAAAAACTTACACGTTATTAAATTATAAGATTATTTGTAGAATAAAATGTCTTATATAATGAAACTTAATTATTTTTTAATGAGTAGTGCTACGGAATCAACATCAGGTAGCAATTAGAGAGCCAACAAATTCAATTATAAATTCTCATCCGAAATTAAAAATAATTATCATCCGAAACTAAAATCAGTTATCATTTGAAACTAAACACAGTTATCATCCTAAACTAAGCGGAGTTATCATCCGAAACTAAAAACTCAGATCCTCACCAACACAATTATCATTCAAAACAGATTCAACTTATCATCCAAAATAGAATACAATTATCATCCATCCCTAATCTCACCACCATCACCAACAGCAACACCACCGCCATCACCACCACAAAAACAACAACAACAAGCACCGCCACCTCGCCGCCACCACCACCACAACAACAACAACACAACCAGAAGAAGGGGAAGAAGAAGATGACGGCATCGGCGAGCCGTCACCGTTGCTAAGCCGTAGCAAACCGGTCTTGCCCTTACGTACGGAGGTGACTCCCATCACCACTTCTTTCCTGTGGCAGAGGACACGGAAGCGAAAGAGAAAGATTGGAACGGCGTTGAACTTCACCATTCCCTTCCAAAGCCTTCGATCCATTACTGCATCTTCGCAGGAGCAGCGGCGACTTTAGTGAAGACTACAACAGCAAAAGAATCGTGCCCGACGTGCAAATCTAAAAGAAGAGGAAGAAGAAGAAGCAGTTGTGAGAGGAAGAGGTGCTAGTAGCGACGAAGGATGAGGGTGGCAGTGGAAGAAGGAGAAGGATAAGAAAAAGCAGCGCGAGGCGGCGAGAGTGGCGTGACGGTGGGGGAGAAAAAGAGGATTATGTTAGGATTTCAATTCATTGGCCCCAAACCAACGTGCCCAATATTGGCCCGTAAACTTCTTGTTTTTTAATTAATATTATTAGATCCTTTAGACTAAAACTTTATAATTTCGTTACAATATTATGACTAATTACTCGAAAATAAGTTGATTGCTACAGGTATAATCTAAATATAATGATTATTTCATTGTAACATGATATATAAATTATAAATTTAATTAACTATATAATTTTAAAACGTTAATAAATCTCTTATCAATTATTGTTCTAGATGTCATCAACTATATATCTCAATTTAGGAGTGTTTTTATTTTATTTTAGTTGCTAATTTGAAAAGATATCCTATATGATTTATATATACGTTAATAATTTTTTTTATTGTTCTAAACGTTAGTTAACTATTCTCCTTCTAAATACACATAACAATACTTATTAATATTTTATTATTGTTATTATTATTTTTTATTATTCTTTAACGAAATGTCGTCATTACCTAATTTAAAGTAGAATAATTTTCATTAAATTATAATAAATCTTATTGCTATTTATAATGAGTAAATTAAATAATAAATAAATAATTTATAGTAGTTAGAAAAAATAAAAAATTTATAAATAGAAAAAAATAATAAGTTAATGAATGATTTAGAAATAATAAATAAATGTATTCAGGAATTAAATGAGAGCATCACACGTATCTTTTATTAGCTTGGGAAAAACTTAATTTTAGTGTATATATATATATATTGATTCTGTTTTAACAAAAAAAAGAATTGAATTATAGAAAATCAATGAATAACCAATGATCTATGAACCAATTAAATCAATTCGATTTTTAAGAAGAAGGTTTTTTATTTTTATTTTTATTTTATATTAACTCTTATATGATTTTATTTTATATTTAAGTAAATCGATTTAATTATAGTCTAATCATGATTAGTCATTAAATTTTTAAATCAATTATTCTACTACCTCAATGATCGAATCGATTCCGCAAACATTAGTAATAGAACAAAGTAGGAGTGTTCAAAATATGTTATGAGTATTTTATTATCCGCCGAATTTGACCATTGCCATGACTTAAAATTATAGGGAAGGTCCAATTTTTAGTGAGTATTATTGATTATTCTAATAAATTCTTTGTATTATTATATTAATATCAAAACAGTTTTAATTGAAAGAATGCCTAGCTCGCAAATTGATTCATTATTGTTATCATAAACCAAAGAAGAAAAAGAACCAAAAAGTATAGAAGTATAGACAATTAAAAGAGAGAGAAATTAATAATTATAATAAAGATTTATTTACTTTTTTTAGCTTTAAAAAAAATAACAACTTTTAAGTGAACGTATACAATTTTATAGATGCTTAAATCAAAAGTAGTGACATTACACTTATTTAAATCACGCGAAATGTATTTATGCAGAAATTAATATAATCATTCATCCTACGAGCATTTGGAACAACAAATAATCAAATTTAGTAAAAAGAGTGAAAGAAAAACATAAAATAAAAGTATGAATATATAACATACCTAATTTATTATCCATGGACTTAGACAAGACACATTCTGTAATGCAACTAGAATCATTATTAAAATTAAAGGGTGCCACAACATTTATATATTTGCCCACACACCCAATTAGGCACAATCCAAAAAGAATTGGATTTGATTTCTTAAAAATACATTCGGCGATACATGTACCATGGCAAATGAGTTTTTTAAAGTTAAACTCCGGCTCAAAATTTGTTGTTGTAATGTTATTTTTATGAGTTTTTGCTAATACTAGCATAGTCATAATCACTATAACAACACATTTTTTCATCATGTCATCGGATGTCATGACACTTTCTTATGCTATAGAATATTAAGTGTTTCTAATTTCTTAAATGTTTGAGTAGTTAGCTACATACACTCAATTTATAGGTGGATGAAGATAAATGAAGTAAGATCTTATTTAGGATAAAATTGAGGAATTAGAGAAAAATTAGGAAGAAGAGATGAAAGAGAAAAATCTCCAAAAGTAGTCTAAAAAAAAAGAAATAATCATTTACTTAAATCATGCTTAATTGGTTATATTTATACTATCTTTATTTATAGTAATAATCTAAGAGCAGGTATATTTTTTAATAACCTTTTTCTTGTAAACACTCAAACATGCATTAGTATAAATAATAAATAATTAATAAATTTTGAATTAAATCTGTGAAATTAGTTTTACATTGAACAAATGAATGTCTAGGAGTACTATTAAGTAACCAAACAATCGGTAATAAAAAATAAATACAATATAAAAATAGTGCGAAAATTGATTACTCAAAATAATAAGAATGGATTATCTAAAATGATAGAAAATAAATCATCTAAAATAATGATATTAACTCAATGAAGATAATGAATAGCATTGTTTACGAGTTGTTAATTAAAAAATATTCACTATCAATATTCAATACTTTCTCAAATAAAATTTGTTTTAAGTGTGTGGTAAATATATTATTTACGTGGGTCATTATATATATACTTATATAATTTTTTTTCCTTTTTCCCTAAAACTCGAAGGGGCAATGAAATTGACTCATCTATGAAGGATAGACACTTGGGCGAATTGACGTGTCTGCGTGTCAGACACGTTTTGGACGTGATACTCACCGACATTCGTCCGACACGCGTGTCTTAAGTGTCCATCTATGTCCTTAAAAGAAGCAAAAAAATATGGTGCTTGCTACGATACGTTGGCTAATTTGTATATATCGATACTTTAAATATGTGGACAAATAAGAAAATGACACGTAGATTATATTATCCACGTCATTAATTGTCTTTTTAATTTATCATTTAATTATACATTAGGTAATATACTAAAAAGTCCTTATCATTAATTAATAAATAAATAAAATTATTTTTTAATTAATTTTACAAATATATACGTAATCTTTTTTAAAAAATTATATTTTTTAATTTATTTGTAAAAATACAAAAATACCCTTAAGAATTAAATTTTTATTTAAAATTAATTTTTCATAATTATATTATTATAAATTAGAAACTTAATTTTAAAAAAATTACTCATATACCCTTTTAATTAATTATAAGACTAAAATATCCCTTTAACTTTTAAAAGACAAAAATATCCTTACATAAATAAATTAAAAAGACAAAAATAAACTTTTAGAATATATTTTGTTTACTTTTATTATATATAAATTTAAATTTAATTTTAAAAGACTAACATACCCTCTTAGATTAAGATTATTTAATTGTATTAATAATTAAAATTTGAATATAAAAAGACTAGAATAACCTTTTATGATTATTTTAAAAGATAAAAATGCCCTTTTTAGTATTAACTATGAAATGATCAAAATACCCTTTTAGCATTGAGATTGTTCAACTTTTATTATAAATTAGGAATTTTGATTTAACTTTAAGATAACTAAAATTTCCTTTTAGCAAATTTTAAAATGACAAAAATATTTTTTTAAAATTAAAATTGTTTAATTGTACTACACAAAATTTGAATTTCATTCTACTAATCAAAAATACATTTTTTTTTATTTTAAAAAGACTACAATGACCCTTTAAACATTAATTTTAGAAAAACCAAAATATACTTTTATGATTAAATAAAGAGATAAAAAAATTTTTAGGATTATTTTTGTTTACTTTTACTATAAAGACTAACACATTTTTTGTTAATTTAAAAGGACTAATTAAGATACTTTTCTTAGGATTAAGATTATTTAATTGTGTTGAAAATCAAAATAATCTTTATGTTTATTTTAAATGATAGAAATACCCTTTTAATATTAATTATGGAAATGACAAAATACCATTTTGAATTTGAATATTGAAAAGACTAAAATATCTATTTGATTAATTTTAAAAATATAAAAATACCCTTTAAGGATTGGGATGGTTTAATTGCATAAAGTTTGTATTTGATTTTTGTTGAACCTGGCTCATTCCCAAACTAACCTACCCAGATCGAAATACCCCACCCGCCCCACACCTAAAACCGTCACAAACCTAATCTATCATCCCTCACATTCCAGCGTTGGCTTCCGAACCATGTGGCTGCTGCGATGTCTATGGCTGTCACAGACTCGCAGGTGAGTGTTCGTCGCTGAAGTGGACCTTGGTTCACGATGAGTGTTCTGGTGTTGGGATGGTGCTCGAACCATGGTGGCGTTACTTGGGTCGTGGTGGTATCCGTCTCTCTCAGATGCACCTGTGCCGGCAGTTAAACCGGTCCTTGGTGGCAACGTTTCCATCGACGACAAAGAATTGAAACCGTCAGTTGTGTACTACACCACAGATATAATAAAGAGATATGGGAAAACAAAACGAAGACGGTATGATGATATGATCTATTGGTCTCTGACAACAATAAGCTATCACAATCACAAATCTCTGGCAAGGATTTTATCTTGCTTCTTCAAAAATTACAACAAAAAGCAAAAGAAAGAAAAAAAAAAAAAAGTTTTGCTGGTTTCTGTACCGATCTGAAAACCAGAGCATGGAAACAAGGGTAAAGAAATTTATAAAAGTAAAAGAAAATATTCAATTTAACCGATCCAAATTCTAAAAGGGCATTTTTGTCATTTATAAATTAACTAAAAGGATATTTAGTCTTTTAAAAATTAAATTTGAGTTCATATTTTTAATACAAATTAAATAATCTTAATATTAAAAGGGTATTTTGGCGTTTTATAATTAATACTAAAAGGGTATTTTTATCTTTTAAATAAACATAAAAATTATTTTAGTCTTTTTCATTCAAATTTTAATTTTCAATTCAAGTTAATATTCTAAATCCTAAAAAGGATAATTTGGTCTTTTTAAATTGATAAAAAGGATATATTAGTCATTTTAAAAATAATTTAAATTTATTTATAATGAAAGTAAACAAAATTAATCCTAAAAGTTTTTTTGTCTCTTTAATTTAATCATAAAAGGATATTTTGGTTTTTCTAAAATTATTAAAAGGTTATTGTAGTCTTTTTAAAACCATACAAACTTGTATTTTTGAGTTAGTAGAATGAAATTCAAATTTCTAATCTGTAGTACAATTAAACAATTTTAATTTTAAAAGAATATTTTTGTCATTTTAAAATTTGCTAAAAGGACATTTTAGTCATCTTAAAGTTATATCAAAATTCCTAATTCATAATAAAGTTGAACAATCTCAATACTAAAAGGGTATTTTGATCATTTCATAGTTAATACTAAAAAGGAAATTTTTATCTTTTCAAATAAACATAAAAAGGTTATTTTAGTCTTCTTAAATTCAAATTTTACTTTTTAATACAACTAAATAATCTTAATCCTAAGAGGATATGTTAGTCTTTTAAAATTAAAATTAAATTTATATATAATAAAAGTAAACAAAAGGTTATTTTTGCCTTTTTAATTTAATTATGTAAGTGTAATTTTTTCTTTTAAAAATTAATGTTTAAAGAAATATTTTAGTCTTATAATTAATTAAAAGGGTATATTAGTAATTTTAAAATTACATTTCTAGTTTATAATAATATAATTAAGCAAAATTAATTGTAAATGAAAATTAACCTTTAACGGTATTTTTTGTTTGTTTACAAATAAATTAAAAAATATAATTTTAAAAAAATTATGTATATATTTGTAAAAATAATTTTATTTATTTATTAATTAATGACAAGGGCTTTTTAATATATTACCTAATATATAATTAAATGATAATTGAAAAAGACAATCAATGACGTGAATAATATGATATACATGTTATTTTTTTATTTGTCCACATATTTAAAGTATCGATATATACAAATTAGCCAACGTATCATAGCAACCACTAAAAAATATTTCTTTGGACACACTTGACACTCCAAAATATCATCACGTGTCCATGTGTGTAACTTTATTCTTAACTTATATCCTTAAAATGAGTTTAAAAATAATATATATGATAATTTCTTAAAACTAAAAATTTTCTAAAATATTTTATATACCTAAAATAGACATTAAAAATATTTAAAGATAATAATTTAAATTTTAATATGAATAAAATATTAATATATTATTATAATTTTGTTAAAAATATATATTTTATATATATGCCGTGTTCCCGTGTTATATAAAAAATTGAGATCGGTGTGTCGACGTGTAGCGTGTCGTATTGTGTTCCGTGTTCGTGTTCATGTCCATGCATCATAGGACCCCATATATATAGTAGGTCTGTGCCTATATATTCGTAAATAGCGATATCATATGACAACAAAAATTTTAAACCTTAAATCTTAATAATATATATATAAAAAAAAAACTGTTGAACTAAAATATTAACTAATATAACAATATTGATAAAAAAAAAATGTTGTTCCTGATACTTCTCTGTTTGAAAATATATTAGATATCTTAAACTTAAACAGTAAAATATCTTGAGATATGATATTGCCCCATCTGAGTTTTTGACAGGTTAATAGTATATTTTTTTAGTGTCTAAAAAAAGTTTCAGAAAAATAGTATATAAGTATGTATATATTGGCCCCTAATAATAATGTATTTGCCCCACACTCAAAGAAATTATATTTCAATATAAAAAAAATTATATTTATGTGTGCAAAATAAATATATTATTAAATACCAATATATACAACGAAAAAAGTTATTGTATCGTAAAAATTTAATTTATTGAAATTAAAAAATCAAATCTACTCAAATAGAAAAACAAGTAAATAAATAATAATAATAATAATAATAAAAATAATAATAATAATAATGATTATTATTCTTGTGGTACTAACTAATTAGTTAATTTTGGAGGCCGATTTGTCCAGATTTTTTATTTATTTAAATAAAAATAATAATAAATTTACCAAAATAGGTTCGCTGGGGGTATTTACCATTTTAGGCATACCCCCCGTATCTCGGGCTCTGCAAGCCCGAAATGAGGTTTTGGCGTATCTCGGGTCTGCAGAGCCCGAGATAAGTAAGAAATTTGAAATCCCTCCTTATCTCGGGTCTGCAGAGCCCGAGATACATATCTCGGGACTGCAGAGCCCGAGATAGGCTCCGTGTCCTATATAAGGACAGCAGAGCCCGAGATTGCTCTCAAATCCTCTCTTTCTTCCTCCAAAATTACCATTCTAGGCAAAAAAAAATAATCTCTGAATTTTTTGTTTGATATGGCTCCGAGGGGACGATCCAGAACGCGCGGAGGTAGCAGATCTGGGGATCAACCTGTTGCAGCCCCTGAGGCTAACCCGCAGGACCCGGAAGGGTTGTATAGGCTCAATGACGAGTGGCACATCGCCGGCGCCCTGGTTAGTTATCCTACTTTACTTAACTTGTAGTGCCATGTTAGGAAATTATGTTGTGACTGAGTGTGACAGACGAATTTTATTCGATAGTGTTATGTGAAATTATTATGTAATTAGCGTAATTAAGTAATTAGGGTCCTTAATTATGGATTTAAGTTGACATTTATATTTTATGCGATAGGGTTAGCAAAAATGGTTATGTAACTTATGTGAATAGTAATTAGGGCAATAAAAAAAGGAGTTAAGTGGAAAGTTATCCCCCGTTCGATAGTGTTACCTAGAATTGGTATGTAATCAGGGTTATTAAGTAATTAGGGACATTAACTCTGGATTCATATTTAAACCGAATAACTAAAAGTTTGGATTATGATATATCTTTAATAACACGAGTGATGTAGATATTTATTTATTATAGCAGAGTTGTCAAATTAATATTCAAGATGTAGGTATTTATTCATTGTAGCAGAGTTGTTTGGATCAGTTAGTAAATCCTCCTAAGTAGAGTAACATGCGATATTTTTTTTTCTATCTAAATTGTCATTAGGCTCTGCACTTTAAGTGCACGGGGCTGCGATTTAATTTATTATTGGCGTTTGATTTCCCACATTTATGTTTTTGTTATTTTGCTTTTACGGTGTTGCACTTGTTATTTATGCTTTTCTACGGTTATGTTAATCCAGAGGGAGAGGGTATTATTTCCTAGGAGATGTTCATTCCTCATGCCCGCCCCGGATGCGCTGCTGCCGTTCTTGGAGGAGGCCGGGTTCGGGCATGCGATCCAGCTACGGGATTTTGTCTTCGATGCGCCGCTCCTTTCTGCATTTGTGGAGCGCTGGCGGCCGGAGACTCATATGTTTCACATGCCGTGGGGTGAGTGCACCATCACCCTACAGGATGTTGCGTACCACCTGGGGCTCCGGACTGATGGGGATCCAGTGGGAGGGTGCCTACGTGATTTTGGCGCCCATCATGAGCAGCAGCCATGGGATATGGTTGAGCAGTTCCTTGGCGTCAGACCACCCGTGCAAGAGAATGCACAGAAGGAGGCCTTCTCCACTCGGTTGGTGTGGCTACGCGACCGGCTGCAGCACATGCCCGCAGATGCAGATGAGGTGACACTGCGTCAGTATGCCCGGTGTTATATCTTAGCGATTGCCTCGGCAGAATGGCAAACGATTCTTCCCTGTCACCATATAACTTAGCGATTGCCTTCTGTTTCGCCATCCAAACCTTCTTGTAGGACGGCTTGAAGGAGTAACTCTGTTGAAGGGCAGATTGCAACACCGAAATGCGCACAGCAGGATTGGCCTTTATTATCGGCAAGATGAAGCTGCAGATCAGTTTGCCGTCTAACTGAGCGTGATCGAAGGACATCGACGGTGCCAAATAATCGTGCGGTTTACCAAACCTCCGCACCTCCCAGTTCGTGAACAATATCGACGATTTCAACTAACTAACATTAGAATAACACGTGCATAGCGGAACACGGGAAAACACTAACTACGTACCAATATCCAAGATTCGTTCGCAGGGCAACACGCAGCGACCATGGGCACCCTGCATCATATCGCTTGCATCGGCAGACGTATTTGTCCGGACCAGACTCCACCACCCTGTACTCGGATGCCCTCCTTATGTTATAATTCTTTACAGCCATATGCACAGCCTCTCGGGTGCTGAATCGATGCCCGATTTGAAACTCTGATCCTCCATCTAAATCATAATATTCGCCGCCCCCACCAAATCCTTCCCTTTGGACCTCTGTCATCTCATCCAGATTTAACGTGT
>JASCZI010001448.1:0-15209 GCA_036250425.1 Stylosanthes scabra
CCTCATTTCATAAACTTGATCATTTGCAAAGCTTCTTGATATTATACTTCATTTTCTACTCACTTCTAAAGTGTTATTATACACAATTTGAGAGATATACACAATTTGAGAGATATACACAATTGGTTCATAGTACTTCATTTGTAAACACATACTCTTTCAAGAGAGCATTCAAAAATCTTTCAATTCGTTGAATTGTGAAAGGAGAGCGGTGTAGCTCTTCTTTGTAAGTTTGAGATTTGAGTATACACTATAGTCGGTAAGGATCCGTAGAGAATACTAAGCACTCAAGGAAAATTCTTGAAGTTGGGATAACTTCGAGTGGAGTGGGTTAGTATTTGGGTGATCTAGTCCGTGAGGCGTATCTCAAAGGCTCGTGTTGTAGTGGTTTATCAAGCACCCTTTGAAGCTTGGTGGTTAGTTGAACTTCTCAATTGCGATTGGGAAAGAGTGGACGTAGGAAAGAGTTTTGGCTGAACCACTATAAATTGTGTATCGTATCTCTATCTCTCAACTTTTATATTATTGTTATTTAAATTAATACAAGCACTTTGAAATTGTAAAAGCTCCTTGTAAGTACTTAAGAAGTGGCTTAAGTCCTTGGAAAAATACAAATTCAATTCACTTGAGTTGTTTATATTCAAATCTATTTAGCTTCTGCGAAAATTTATCATTGTTGTTTAATACTCAATTCACCCCCCCCTTCTTGAGTATTTGTAACTTGTGCATACCGTCTAACATTAAGATCTTTCAATTTTTCGAAAATTCATTTTTCTTCACCCACTCACAATGCACTCTTTTCCTTGACTTCCTTTCTTTTCTTCTCTCGAAAATGCTTAAGCACTAAATCCAAAATCAATCAAATATTAAGTAGGGACAATTATGGTTTTTTACTTTCAAGGCTTGTAAGGAGCTAATTTTGAATGAAGGGGTATCAACGCTCAAAATTGGCTTCAAGGGTGATTTAAACGCTTAGGCCATTTGGTAAGTGAGCTTTTGAAAACAAAGGCCTCAATCATATGAATACACACAATACATAAAATGATGGATATATAGAATCAATTAATTCATGAATTACAATCATAGATGAGGAATAAACACACAAAAAAGGAAATGGTGGTTCTTTTAAGAATGTGGAACCACCTCGTTGAAGGCTCAAATCTCTCCATGTTGTATGTTCTTCAACTCTATTCTATGATTAGATATTTATTTTCAAAGCAGGTGTAAGAACCAAGTTTTAAAGAATTTTCGAAAATTTTTCATGGTGGGGTCCCAAAAAGGGCACAAAATTAGCTATCCTGTTTTTGAAAGATAATCATCATCCATAGCAAATTCAACTACCAACTACCAAACACCTAATAGTTAACTAACAATTATCAAATAACTAACTAGGAAAGCAGAGAAATTGTTTAACTAGAATTTAAATGGACCCAAATCGTTGTTTTTGGCATTAGCCCTCCCCACACTTGAAGATGGCACAGTCCCCTTGTGCACAAGTGTATAGTCGAGAAGGGGTTTAGCTCCGTCGTTATCACCATCTGAAGGACAGAAAATCCAACAAATGAACCAAACAAGATATGAGATTAAAGGATTGACCAATCATGGTGCAATGAAATTAACAATAACATATCTTACATGGTGATCAAGCATGCATATCAAGGAATATTGAGCAATAAAATCAGTACCACTTAACACATTGTTAAATAAATATCACTAAGCACAAGCACAATTCATGAACAACTTCATGCATACTAACAATGTATCAAGCTTTCAATGGTCAAATTAACTTGGTTTCGATCCCAATTTAAGTGCAAAGAGATAGCCATAGTGAAACAAATCAACTTAGGAAAAGATTGGATCAAAAACGAAATTAAAATTCTATTGAGGATTTTTATCGAACACTTGGCATACAGTTTTCAAAAAACATGGTTTTAATGAATAACAAAATGTTCTAATCCCAATCTCATGCGAATAAGCACAACAATCATCAATTAATCAATAATGATCAACAAACATCGCAACAAGGATCATCTAATCCTAAGAGTCTAACAATTTCTAATCCTAAGAAACTAACTAACTACAAGGAAGGGGGAGAAGAACTCACTAGTCAAGGAGTAGTGAGTGATGTTCACACAATTCAGTGGAGTTGTGAAGTGGGTGTGAGTTCCAAGAGTTATGTGAAGATTGGTGTTGTGAGAGAGTGTTATGAGAAAGAGTGTTTGAAAACACCCCTTTAAGTGGTGCAGGCGAGATCGTGCGGCCGCACGGTCTCGACGTGCGATCGCACACCCTAACATAGGCCTATTAAACCCTACTTTTGGGCCTCATGCGGTCGCACGGTGTCAGGCATGCGAGCGCATGCATATCACAAAATTAGGCCGAGAGCAACTCGTGCAACCGCGCGATGGCATGTGTAAAACCATGTGACGGCACGGTGATGGCAGAGACCATCCAGAATTGATTTTTCAAACCGTGCGGACGCACGGTGGGCTCGTACGATCGCACGCCCTTGAGCGGGGCTCCCAAATTCTAATATTTGGTTGCGTGTGCCCGCATGGTCATGGTGTGCGGCCGCATAGGGTGCCCTGTACTTAATTTTTTTTTTTTTTGAAGGGTGTGAACTATATACAAGCCTAACAATATTGTGTCCATCCTCCTAACACAATCAACAAGCAATCACACTAAAAAATTCCAACTCTTGAGTTGAGGTATAATGTTTCCCTATGATCACCACTACTCCCAATTTTGAATGTTGTCACGTAAGACCATAAGCCCACTCTGTCAAATGGTCGAGTGGGTGGAATTAACCCCATTCTGAATGTCCTAGGCAACTCACTAGTGCGAAGGTCATAGGTCCTTGGAACTTGAATAATCCATCAAGTTCAACTCATTAACGACTCAATCATCACTAGCGTTAACGGAACAGTTTTAACCCTGGCCTTAACCCATTCTTGTCCTTAGAGATTAGTGGCTAAGATCATTCACACTTCAACCCATGACCAAGGCACAAGAGAACTACTCTAAAACTTAACCAAGCATTTTATCAAACACTTGGTGTGCATAAAGTGAAAACATCATGAATTGCAAGTAAATTAAAGATCTAAACTATCCACTACACTAGATCAACACTATGAACATCAAACAAGCATGATTGAACCATGGATCCTCAATTTATCATGCATCTAAATAAATTCCAGCAAAAGGAGAATAAGAACATAAGAACAAAAAGCCTAGAGATGAGAAATAGAGAATTAGGTTAGAGAAACAAGTAGAGATTGCATTAATTAAACAAGTGTATGATTAAACAAACATTCAAACACTAAATTAAAGTAAAAGTTTGGCTAGTAAGGACTGGAAATAAAAAGGAAAAAATGAAGAACAATGAAGAACTAAGGAGATCCTAAGAACAATTAAACTAAGAGAGAAAATGAGAGAAAATGAATTCCCCAAAAACTCTCCAAAAATTATTCAAGACTAATGAGCCCCCAAAAAAGGGTCTCAAAGGGGTGGTGCTGAATTGTGGTAGCATCCCTCCTATTTATAGGCCTCCACTTGGCTTGAAATTCCCTTTTTGACCTTCAAAATTGAGTGCATCCCATGCAACCGTGCGGCTGCACGATATACCCGTGCCGCCGCGCGGTCGAGAAAACATGACTTGCACGTCATTCCAGTATGTGCGGTCGCACGGTACCCTGTCCGGTCGCACGTATATGACATATCTATACCGTTTTGAAGCTCCGGATGTTAGCTTTCTAATGACGCTCGAAACATGTCATTTGAACCTCTGTAGCTCAAGTTATGATCCGATTAGTGTGAAGAGGTCAGGATTAACAGCATTAGGAAAATTATGAGCACCGATCTTTGGATACGAATTCCTCATATAATCGCAGAGAACTGGAAGAAGTCTTCAATATGAAAGTTGTAGATATTGAATTCATCTTTCCAAAGAGTCCGAGTTTGCTCCAATCCGATGACTACGGTTCCTTTCATCTGCTTCTCATTCTTGCTTCTTTGTGAAATCTTCGCTTGTGCATGCTTTCTCCATTCCTTTCAAACCATCCTTGCTTCCTAAACCTTTAGTCACTCCAACAAATACATCAAGGTATCAAATGGCATGAAAATGGAATTAGATTTGAATTTTAGAGCTTAAAAAATGCATTTTCTCATTTAAGGCACAACGTAGGATGAATTCACAAACATGGTTATTCACAAGCAATTGTGTGGTTTTGGGTTGATAAACACATCAATTCTAGCACATTTTCTATCATCAAATATGGGTCCATCAGTGCCTGATGCAGAACATGTGATAAGCTCTCGGCGAGTCCCACTTACCATTGCTACGACATATTGTGGCCTCAATAGACTGATGCCAATCTGAAATAATACCAAGTTACCAACCCCGTCTCCAGTTACGACATACCTCCGTAAATTCGTCAAGAAAAAGTCCCATGCACTTGCGGTCTCTCCTTCGATGAGCGCAAATGCAACAGGAACAATATTTTGGTTTCCATCCTATGCAATGGCAACCAATAGAACGCCCTTGTGTTTTCGATAGAGGTATGTCTCATCGACTTGTACCATTGGCTTACAATGTCTAAATGCTCTGATGCATGGGTAGAAAATCCAAATATACCATGCAGAATATTCACATCCTCCAACTCAGTCCCTCCCTCATAACATGGTAAAGTTTCCATGTTATTGTTAACAACTGAACCTTTCATCGCGTCGCACATCGCCTTGTACCATACTGGCAATGTTCCATAAGAAGCTTCCAAATCACCATATACCTTCGCAATAGACTTTTGTTTTGCTAGTCACGCCTTGCGATAAGTAATGGTGTAGTTGAACCTGGCTTGGACATCCACAATTATTGTTCGCACCTTCAGGGTTGGGTCGGATTGGACGAGTGGCTTAATAGCTTCTGCAATTGTGTCCGAATCCAGCTTTGAATGATCTTGTGAAATCCCAGACATAGAACATGTATTCTTGCCGTTTTACTTCCTTATAACCCAACTGGTTTCTTTCGGATCAAACTAGCTCGGATAAGCCAATCACATCCATTGCCAAACTTCTTGCACTTAGCATAGAATGTTGTAGGCTCAGATTCGAAAACCATGTATCGACCCCTTTTGATATGGTGTAGCTCCTAATTGCAGCGATTGCTAACTTTCTAGATGCGAATTCTATCCATATGTAGAATTCACCATCTTCTGTAGCAACCCTGCCCAAACACAACCAAACTCAATCATAACGCACAATAATCATGTCAACAGAATTTTACAAGGACACATACCATTGTTTGCATGCCCTCCGAATTCTGGTCCATTCATGGCCTCAAAATCTACCATGCGCATAAAGGATGGTGCCCCGAACGGATCTTCCCCTATAGCCACGTCTCTTGCACATTGTTTGACTATGTCTGAGCTCGCTTCCCCACTAATACTTTGTTGTTGCCATGTAATCTCATCCATTGCAACCTGTCCTACTGTGTTTGCTTCCACCTCTCCCCTAAAATTTTCGTTTTCGTCATTGATTCTACAGCTGGCCTCGAAATCATCTTCACTGTCACTATTATATTCGTACCATGTTATTTCCCTATGTTCACCCGCATCTGAGTCATATTCACCGACATAGGCGGGTGCTTCTTCAAAATCAACGTACAACTCTATCAACGGTACTCGAGCTCGTGTATTCCAATGGATCTGAAACATATTTCGAATGGTGGGCTTAATTAGATGTTTTGGATAATATTTAGTTAATTATTATAATTTATTGAAATATTTGTGAAATTATATATTTTTTCTTAATAAATTTAATTACTTTTTTAAAAAATAAAATAAAATAAAAAGTGGTGGGCTTAATCCGCCAGTCCGCCATTAGGCGGGAAAGGGTGGGATTTCAAAACCGCCACACTAGGCGGGGCAGGCTTTTGGCGGGGTGGGGCGGCCCGTTTGACACCCTTATATGAAGGAGGGAAACAACAACAATGGCAACGACACATGAAGAAGGAGAACATAGTAACAACAGTGACGTTTCAAGGAGAGAGACGATGATAAAAGGTGGATGATGGAAGATTTACAACAGGAGGAGGAGGAGGAGGAGAAAAAGAAGAAGAAGAAGGAGAAGGAAGATGGTGGATGAAGGAAGAAAGATGAAGAAGGAAAGTGTAATGGAGAATG
The DNA here is from genome assembly GCA_036250425.1 of Stylosanthes scabra. Taxonomy (NCBI): domain Eukaryota; kingdom Viridiplantae; phylum Streptophyta; class Magnoliopsida; order Fabales; family Fabaceae; genus Stylosanthes; species Stylosanthes scabra. The sequence goes on from JASCZI010001448.1 coordinate 6,180, forward strand.
CTGAAGCAGAGAAAGAGGAAGGAGAGAGGATAAGGGAATAAAGGATGAAATGGGAATTAAAGGAAAAAAAAGTAGGGATAAAATGAAAAAAAATATATATATCTTATTGGTGTGTCCCAGTGTTCTGGTTAAAGAAGAGAATGTTGTGTCTACTTGTGTAAATGTGTCGATCAAAATATTGTGTCTCAACAAACAAACGAGGTACACGTATCATCATGTGTGTCCGTGTCTCAGGTGGACATGAACACTAACCAAATGGAGTCGAAAGAAGAGGGAAGGCTGGTGCAAAAGAAATCATGCTTAGTGCTTTGATAATGCAGAAGTTCTTTCGAATATTTAGAGTAGTTTTGATTATGTTGTTGTATTGAGTTGTTTGTAAATGTTTGTTTTATGGTTTTGTCTATCTTCTATGTGATTTGATTGTATGCTTAAGGTTTTGTAATTGCTCTTATTTCTCGATTTTGGGGTTTTTCTGAGTTAAGTAATGATCAGAAAAAGAATTTAGATCTTTTGTTATACAATGGGAATCAATACTTTTGGTAACCAATAAAAAAAATTACGGATAACTATGATTTTAGTTATAAAGGTTTAACTGAAAAATCAATTTTGTCACAAACGCATTTTAGGCCAAAAATTAGTCACAAACGTTATAATTTTTTTCAAAATGAATTGATTTACAATTTTGCCCCTATTTTTTAAAAACAATATCAGTTTTAAGGGTCTGACCGGTGAACCGATTTTTAGAAAATAAACCAATTCTTGAAACAAAGAAGGAATTGAAGAATTATTATTATTTTGCAAACACTGGTTTTTTTTTTTTTTTGAGATTTGAAAATTAGGGTTAATAATAATAATAATAATAATAATAATAATAATAATAATAATAAATTGATCCGGTTCGATTTTCAGTGAACCGACCGGTTTGAAACAAAAAGGGCAAAAAATGTCAATTCGGACCATTTTAATATAAATTACAACGTTTGTGACTAATTTTTTGCCTAAAATACGTTTGTGACTAAATTGATTTTTCAGTTAAATCTTTATGACCAAAATCATAGTTATCCCAAAAAATTATCATCCAAAATTGGAAAAGGTGATTGTCCAGAAAAATAGAAAGCTATTATCCAAATAAATGAAAGTGATCATCCAAACAAATCACTCACAAAATATAAAAAGTAATCACCCGTCACTCCTCCATCGTCACCACCACCACCATCAGCCACGTCTGCATCCCTCACCAACACAACAACAACAACAAGCGGCGCAAAGAAGAGGAAGAAAAAGAAGAAAAAACACGATGGAAATAAAAAGAAAAAGAAGAGAGGAAGAAAGAAGAAGAAGAGGCGGCGGGTGGCGGCGGCATCAAGGGAGGAGGCAGCAACAAGGGGATAAGAAGAAGAAGGGTGCTAGGTTTGTGTTGATCACCATTGGCCATCAATGGCCCTACTTTTCCTTTGTTATATTATGTGGTTATCGTTAATTTTAAAATTTTAGACCATTAGATAAATACAAATGTATTATTATATTTGATAAACAAATTTCAAACAAATAGAAGACCACACCAACAAAAACCACACTTCATTTAAGACGCAAATAGTTAAAGAAAAATGATACAATAGAATATTATTTTAATTTCTAATATTGACTCAAATCTTAATTAGTTTTAGTCTAAAAGGTTTTAATTCTTTTTTCTCAATAGGTTTCAGATAGATTCAATTTTATCCATTATTTTTTTGGACTTGGTAATTTTATCCATCATCAAATATTTATTATCGTTAGTGTGATCTATTTTAGTGAAAATGTCACTAAGTAAGTAATCTTCTCTCTTAATATATTTATGTTAGAAGATATTAGTTTAATTGATAAATAAGTAAATTTATAATGGGAGAAACATGGTGATAATAGATAAGTTGACAATATTATTTCAAATAATTATGTTGTTATTATACATATTACCAAATAAAGGTGTTAAGTATTTTTTTATATTTATTGGAAAAATAAAATTAAATTAACTTTTTTAAACGAAATATTTCAAACTTAAAAGAATAAAATTACGAATTAGCTCAATTCAAGGATTAAAAACAAATAATATAAGTTGATGATTTGAGCTTTTAGTTTAATTTACACATGCAAATTGTAATCAACTAGACTTTTATCCGCGTATCGCACAGATCATTCGAATATTATTTAATTTTTTATATACCGTCTAATTTTATTTTGGAGAATATTAAATAAATAGAATGTTAATATTGTGACTAAGGAAATTGGTAATCAATAAATATAGTCAATTTTGTAATTTTTTATTTTTATGCATGTAAATTTTTTTTATTTTGATAGATAATAATGTCTAAATACTAACACGTAAATAGTTATATCGAATAACATAGTTTTTGTTCTTTTTTTTATTTTGTCAATATCTTTTATCTTGTTTGGAGTAGGGTTTGTTCATCATGAGTTGTTTGTTCTTGATTAACTTCTCATCTCTTTTTTCATTGTGCATTTCAATTGTTGGCTCATTTATTCTCATGAATTTTAACTTTTCCTTCATAATGTCATTATCGGTATCAAATTTTTGTCGGATGATATCTGTGTTGGTGATTCTGATTTTTGTTTAAATGAATATGATTTTGTTAATAAGGTTTATGTATCTAACACAAAGAATGCAATAATTGATTTAGTTAGAATATATTATACATTAGAATATCATCCTCAAAAATGATTTATCAAGTTACTAGGATGTTGATCCAAAATAGTAGGAAAAATATTCATTGGAATAGACGTAGGTATAAGCAATGGTTGAGCCCATATAAAAATAAAGAAATAAAAAAATAATACGTTTATTTGTTGTAAATAATATGAAAATCCCTTTATCAAAATAATTAAGCAATCTAGAGTCCTTCATTTGTAAAAATCTAAAGTTAATTTTCTTTGAAAAATTAATTAATTAACATAAAATAAAAAATAAAAACTTTTAAAAACTTAAATTATTTAAAGTGAAGCTGCATATTCTGTACCTTATAAAATATTTAAAAAGCCTCCCTATTTACCTTAATTTGTATATGTAAATTATAGCAAAATAATTGATAGAAGAAAACACATATAAAATTTGAATGATTGAGAGACCTTTCAGCAAGTATATGAAAATAATATATAACAAATTTGGATTATATTATTTAAAGAAAACACAGGCTAAGTAAGCAGATTTTATAAAAGGAAATTTTTTCATAAAGTAAAAATTGTGTGAGCCAATTTTGTAAGTATTACTAATAATAAATTTAAGAACAAAATATATTATTAATTGGAAAATATCAAAAGAAGAACCCTATCATGTTTTGAACGTTTTTATTAAAAAAAAAATATACATGAAAAATGACATAATATTAAATTATAAGTATGATCTCGTTCACATATATTTTTAATATTTAGTCATACTAAAATTTAATAAGCATTCATCTTTTACTATTTTATAATCTTTTTAAAATGTTTTCTTAGTAACGAACCAATGACATAATTCAAAATACCTAAGTAAATTTAACTTATTGAAAAAAAAATACTTAAGTAAATTTAGTGCAGCAAATTATTTTTTTATTATATTTTACTATCACAATCAAATTTAAAACAATCTCTCATACAATGAATATATAGGTGTAAATATGATATGGTATTTAATTTTTTAAAAACAAACTTTGAAAATTAAGATAACAAATGTTTAAATATTACACATAGATTGAACAACTTATTTAATATAGAAAAATTAATTTAGTGGTGTCCAATCGAAGACAATTTTATTTATATTTTTTTTGAAAAATGTTGTTAACACAATAACAAATTGTTTATCGCATACACTAAAAAAAAAAATTGTTTTTATTATTTTTAACCCAATAAAATTTTGACTTTCAATCGAGTTGCTTTATATTGGACTCAGTAAAAAAATTGGCTAAATTAAATTCTCTATGTTCATGTTAAAAATTTATTTGAATGTTACATTTTTGTGTTGGAGTTTAAATTACATATAAGAATGTCTTTTGTCTAAACCTTACTTTTTGAAATTGGGCGGCTCTTAATTGAGCAAGTTCCAATTCTAGAAATTAATATTTTCTCAAAAAAATAACGTGAAAAACTAAAATTATTAACACAAATAATTTTTTTACACAATATGAATATTTGAATTCATCAATGACTATAAACAATTTTTGGAGGTAAGTGTTCTCTGCTTTGTCTTTTTTAGTTAGTATCTTTCTTTGCCGTTTCAATGCACATGAAAGAGTGTTATAGAGTAGATAACTTGATTGCATTTCATATGACTTTTCGTTAAAAAAGTAATAATTATAAGTAACGATTAAATAATAATTTAAAACAATTAATTAAAAACAATTATGAGAGTCTTTAAGTAGAAGGCTTTTAAAAAAATTAGTATTTTAAAAGGATTTGGAAGTGCCATTTATATGATTTTAATGATGTGACATTCTAATAGAAAATTGAGAAATTAAGATTAAAGGTGGAGTTACCTTAATCTCTTCTTTTATATATATATATATATATATATATATATATTATAATAGATAATAGATTGAAAAGAATTTATACAAATATATTCATCCAGCTTAGAAAATTCGTATGATGGATATGCAAAGATCAGAAGAAAAAAAATATGCAAAGATCAGAAGAAAAAAAAAATAGTTTGCTTTGTCCCAATTATTATACATAATGTCATTGGAACCTCACAACTATGCAGGAAATGTCATCCTTGCTTTTCTTGGAAACAGCCTCTTGTATCAAGTGTTTTGCTGCAGCCTCGGCATCCTTTATTTGTCTAATAGAATCCACAGCTTCTTGGTTTGACATAACCTATATATATGATGGGGCGGAAAAAAAAATAACAAAATAATTTAGTTGAACTAGTTAGTTAAACACAATATATGCAAAATCTGTTTTGAGATACATTGTATACAATTTTCTTAAGTCACTTAAAATTTCATATAAATTCTTTGTTCGTTGGAATATATAAGCGATATTTTTCATTTAACTATATATTGAGTAAGGCACCTACATTTTATTTTAAATCTTAAATTCTAAATGCTAAACCGAAAACTTAAATTTTAAATTTGAAGCTTATAATTCGAAAATTTTAAACCTTGAATCCTAAAATTAAATCTTAAACCTTAAATGTTAAACCTGAATTTTAACTTTAAGACTTAAATCCTAAATTCTATATTCTAAATCTTATTATTTGAGTATTGGATGTTATTGTAATTTCTAGTTTTGCATGTTCATTTTTAGCGTGAGTTAGTTACTACTTTTTTTTACTAAAGTTTGTTGGTAGCCAACAAAGTTTATTTTAACGACTTCTGTGACTCTATTACTGAGTAACAGAGAGAGAATTATTGAAAGTTCTAATAAGTAACAAACCTTCCATATTCCATCACTTGCAAGAATAAGGAATTCGGTGTGGTGATCAACATCAACTATGAACACATCAGGTTCTGAACTGAGATGCATCTTCAAGCTCTTGTCACCAAAAGCCCTTGCTACTGCTAGCTGTCCATCTACACGAGGGACATCCCCTGCAAACAAACTCAAAATTCAGAACTACACTCTCACTTTGTGAGAAAGTGTTGAATCTACTACTCAATCAAGAGCTTCGCCAACAACACTAGAAACCTTAACCAAAATAATAGCCTGGTTAATTATCTCATAAGGTTCTCTGTTTATCACTATGATTTGTCACTTTTTGGTATATAACCTTGAATTGGTGCATCTAAATAAGAATTCTTAGGTGCTGTGATAGTAAATAAAAGTTTTTACACCTATGTGCTAGGTGAATGACAAATTATTGATGAATATTTATAGTAAAATCATTTTATAATATGTAGTATGAGTCGAATGAAAAGAATAAATCATTTTCATTTTCTAACTAGATCAACTATGCTACACCACCAAATCAGTCACTTCTGTCAAATATAAATGTGAAATCTACGTTTAAAGTGTATGAAACAATAATTAACCCTAAACCCAAATAACTACCTTGCATTTTTGTTTAACCATGATAGTTGATTTTATTACTTATTTTTTTATATACACATTGCATTTTTGTTAAACCATATACCAAAAGTTTGAAAATGACATAGAATTCAGCAAAATGAATGCCTAATATAACTACTACAAAGGTTATATATATTTGTAGAAACCAATTTGGTGTCCTTCTAAAGTGTGAAAATGAATGTGACAAGAGTAACATGCGAAAATAATTTTACTGAAAATTTTTTAGAAACAGAAAACCTAAAAAAGTGGTCAATTACCTTACCTGGAATATTTGATACAAAACCACCACGTTTCTCAATAGATTTCTTCTCCCTGCTTGGTTCATGATCAACTGATAGCTGCTTGGCCTTCCCGTTTTCACAAATGACGGCTCGCGAGTCGCCAATGTTTGCTACCACGAGCTTTTGGCCGTCGATTAGTATTGCGGTAACCGCCGTGGATCCTCCCCTCCCCAAGACAAGTGCTTGTTCCAATATTTTCTCATCTGTCTCAAGATATGATCTCTTCACTGCGCTTTCTATGTCGGTCCAGAAGTCATGCTAAACAGAAATATATTTGCATTAAAAGTACGAACTATACTTGAAGCAATTACATATTACAGATTGTGGAATTCATGGTTTCAAATTCTAAAAAATGACATATGTTCCAATAATATTTACAGTCATTGGTTCTTGATCTTTTATCTAATTTTAAAGAGTTTAAAAGTTTAAGATGATTTATGATTTAAAATTTAGAGTTAAGAGAATGACTCATTTTTTTATTCAAACTTCAGAGCACGCAATTTAAGATAACACTGGGACACTATGAAAATTCAAACACAGGAGGCTACAAAAGTATTAGTTAATTAGTTTAGCTTAATTACCTGGTTCAAGATGTTTTGTAAAAGGTGGTTTTGCAAATAGCTTGCAACATCATGGCCTAAATGGCCATCAAAAATAGCAAACAATCCTAACTCTCTGTCATTCTCATGCTTAAATTCTGAAACTAGATAATCTTCCATAGGGTGACTTGATTTTCCCTTAACCAAATGGAAGCCATGTGTAACGTGCTTTGACATCTTGCTTTTTCCTTTCCCTGTACATGTGTTTGGTGTCAATGTTCCAAACCCTGCTTTTGCCTACGAACATATACATTTTAGTTATTCTCATTTTCATATACACGTCTAAAACCCAGTTAAAAAAAAAAAATGTCAACTCTCAATAATAGACCAAGCAATAATGAACCATTGGGTCATCTTGATCATATTGTTCTGAACTCATCACATACAAATTTAAATCCACACGAATGAATGAACTAAAAGAGAAATTCATTAATTAATTACTTAGCTTGTAAACAAACTCGTACACTTGTTCAATTTTCATAATAATAAGCTAAAATTGAAATGAATAACCATGGTATGTTAACATAACTGAACTTATACCTTTATCTTGTGGAGGATTTCTCTGCCAGTACCAGTCATGGTAACTAATAAATTAAAATTCTAGAATTAAGATATATTTGATGATGACGTTAGAGTTTTCTGAAGAAGAGAAAAAAGTTGTGTCCAAGAGAGAGGAAAAGTGATTATAAATAAGCTATAAGCCAAGGAAGAGGGAGATTTGACTTTTGATAAGCACGTGACATGGCCGCAACTTCATCTTCTTTCATTTTTTTTTTTGGGGGTGAAGACTGAAGACCGCGTTCTTTTTTGACAAGAACGCGTTCCTTATTGCCGACGACATTTCATTTTCTTCGTTAAAATTAAAATTCATGTATTCATTTTCATTTCTGTTTTTTCGTTATCATTTTAAGCTGATGCTTTTTCACTTGTTCTTTCATCAAACATTACCACCGTAATCTTTGATTCAATCATGTCAATGTCAAGTGTATATGCGTTTGGTAGCATGACTATCACTATGATTGATTGAGTACCGTGTTTGGTTTACTAAGATCAAAATTTTAATCTATTTTAAAAATTTTAATATTTTATTTCAAAAAGTGGAAATTGAAGGTACTGAAATTTCTAAATGTGGTAACTGAAATTTTAACTTTTTTAACTTAAATACCTTCAATCAATATTAAAGCTTTTAATATTAACATTTATCATATCCTCATCAATTTAATTTAATCTTTATTTTTGAGTCTCTTTTTTTTAATAAATTTTAAACCAAACACAATAAACTTAATTCAGTCTTAGTCTCTCACACTTATTGTCTCTTTTAAACGCACCCTTACCGATATTAAAATACACAATAAAACATAAATAAATATCAATAAATATTCATATACATCTCATTTTGACAACCAAACTCTAACCAAGCATTTTTACACGTGCGCTTTTTTCATTTTTTTTTCTTCTTCGCGTTTCTCTTTTACTCTACCTATGCCATGTTTTCTGCACATCTTCCTCCCTCTCTTCCTCTTTTTCTTCTTCATCTCCTCCTTCTCCTCCGTCGCTATCTTCATTCTTCTTCTTCATCACGCCTTTCTCTCACGCGCAATGATGTTATTGTTTTCTGCACCTCCTCCTCCCTCTTCTCCTCCCCTTTATCTTCCTCCTCTTTGTTGCATCCTCCTCCGTCGTCGTCATTCTTATTCTTCTTCTTCTTTTTCTGCTTCTTCTTCTTCTACAAGAACTAGAATTGTAATTCAAAAATATCATAATCTGATTTTTAAAAATTTGTTCGATGGTTTTAAATTTTCTGTTCGCTCTAATAGTAATATTTTGTTCGTGAAAATTGAATTTGATTTTGATTACTCTGTCGTGTACGTTGAACAAATTTATGTTGTAACATCCTTGTTAACAAAGCACCTATAAGTACTAAGCTAACTAGGATGTTATGCTTTAGTCATTATCTTTGTTAGTTAAAAGCCTGTAATAGTAAAACTAGGCATTGAAAAATAAACACATTCATTGAGACTTAACACAAGTACATAGTTCATACAAAGATATTAACAAAAGATAGAAATTCAAATAAAAACATATAGATAAAACTAATAATTATTCGC
>JASCZI010001458.1:0-15090 GCA_036250425.1 Stylosanthes scabra
TGGTTTTTAATATCGTATTTCGGAGAAAAGTATTCTAAAGAGTCAGTGACACTCAGTACTTGTAAATTACGACCGCGGCGTGATTTGCTAGTATTGGGATGTTACAGAAAGTAGATGAACATGTCTCACAGCCAAGGTACAAAGCTCGGTTGGTTGTGAAAGGGTTTGAACAGAAAAAAGGTATTGACGTTGAAGAGATTTTCTCACCGGTGGTGAAGATGTCCTCTATTCGGGTTATGCTTGGGTTAGCAGCTAGTTTGAATTTAGAGGTTAAGTAGCTTGATGTGAAGACTGCATTTCTTTACGGTGACATAGACAAAGAAATTTACATGAAGCAACCAGAGGGTTTCGCGGTTAAAGGAAAGGAACAACTTGTTTGCAAGTTGAAAAGCTTATATGGGCTGAAGCAAGCTCCAAGACAGTGATACACAAATTTTGATTCCTTTATGGACCATCATGGGTATAGTAAGACCTCTTCTGATCACTGTGTTTATGTCAAGAAATTCTCTGATGGTGATTTTATTTTTCTCTTGCTTTATGTTGATGACATGCTAATTGTTGGTCATGACACAAAGAAGATTGAAAGTCTTAAGAAAGACTTGTGCAAATCCTTTGCTATGAAGGATTTGGGTCCTGCAAAGAAGATTCTTGGCATGAGGATTACTCGTGATAGAAAGAATGGGAAACTGTGGTTATCGCAGCAGAAGTATATTGAAAAGGTTTTAGAGATGTTGACATGGGTAATTCCAAACCGGTCAGTACTCCACTTGCTAGTCATTTCAAGCTGAGCTCAAAGCAATGTCCAATAAGTGAGAAAGAAAAAGAAGAAATGAAGAAGATTCCATATGCATCTGCAGTTGGCAATTTGATGTATGCTATGGTTTGCACAATGCCGGATATTGCTCATGCTGTTGGAGTTGTTAGCCGTTTTCTCTCTAATCTTAGCAAAGAACACTGGCAAGCAGTGAAGTGGATTCTCAGATATCTTAATGGTACTTCTAAAGTATGTTTATGCTTTGAGAGTGATCAAACTGTGTTGGATGGTTACACAGATATAGATATGGCTGGGGATCTTGATTCAAGGAAGTCTACTTCTGGTTATATGATGACTTTTGTAGGGGGAGCTGTGTCTTGGCAATCTCGACTTCAGAAATGTGTTGCCTTGTCTACAACAGAGGTTGAATACATTGCTATCGTTGAAGCTTTTAAGGAACTCTTGTGGATGAAGAAATTTCTACAGGAGTTGGGTAGTCAAGAGAAGTTTGTGCTATTTTGTGACAGCCAGAGTCCTATCCATCTCAGCAAGAATCCGACATTTCATTCCAGATCAAAGCACATTGAGGCGAGGTATCACTGGATACGTCAAGCGCTGGAGATGAAGAAGTATGCACTTGAGAAGATCCATACTGACAATAATGGTTCAGATATAATGACTAAGAGTTTATATGCAGTGAAGTTTGATTCATGTAGAGTGAAAGCAGGCTTGGTGGAGCAGCCTAACTCCACTTGATTTGGTAAGGGGGAGATTTGTTGGTGGGCTCCCCAAATAAGTGGGCCCAACAACTTGAAAAAAAAAAGGAATAAGTGGCATAACCCACAATCAAGGAAAAATAGTTGGCTTTTGCCAAAGGGCTGTTAGGAGTTGGGAGTTACGTCTCTAATAATGTTAATAAAGACCTGACTAATCTTTTCCACTTCATTCTACATTATAAGGGGAATTAGCAAGGCTTGTTCTCTCTGGATCTCGTTAGTCAATATAGTTAGGTTGCTTTTCGTTATGCATTGAATCACAGGGCTCTACTACCAGATCTGGTGAAGTAAGGGCTTTACGCTACACCCTCGATGACAGACCTTACACCGCATTTAGTTGTATTTCTGCCTTGCTGCCCGACCTCTCTCTGTTTTTGCTCTTTTCTCTAACTAAGACGATCAACTTTGCTTTCTAGCTACTCTTTCTGACTTCTTAGTGCTTATTAGGGATTGGAAAAAAAGAAAGAAAGACAGAGCCGTGTGTGAGCACAGCGGCGTCGAAGAGAAAAGAAAAATGGAAAAGAGCAGTTCCAAAGTGCACATCTGGGCTTGGTAAACTTGCTTCATTTCTTATGAAATTTTAATATGTTATTCCTGGTGTAGTGCTGAACATTAGGATATAACTTGCTAGTGTTATTACCTTCTCTTGTGTCTGATTTGAGATACCCACTTTGTGGAGGGTTTATGTTGATTTCATTCGTTGTGATGATTTGTTGATTGTTGAGATACCCTAGTGCTACTAGGAAGACTGATTGTGTACCCATTATTATTGATAGTGAAAGATTTTGCTAGATTAGATCTCGTGAGTTTATTGTCCTTCTTTTGGGGGTTTTCTCACGTTAAAAATTATTTGTGTCTCTGATTTTAATTTCTGCACAATTATTTGCTGCTTGGAGTATCCTTGGTGTTACCTATTTAACTGCACAAGTTGTGGGAAAATTAATTTTGGTGCTTTCAGTGTCAGATAGGTTCTAGTTTGAACCTGAATTTCTAATTTGAACCTGAATTTTCCCAACAAATATTACTTTATTAGGCTTTTATTATTCTTCTATTTTATTTTCTTATTATTCTCATGTCTCATCATCTTTTCCATCCCCTTCTCTTTTGGAGGCAGGGATTGTAAACAATAAGATCAAGCTGGAGAGACTGAAAATTAAATAAATGTGTTAATATAACTCTCTTGAATGTCTGTACCTCTTATTGTTACCTGGAATAATAGTTGAGGAAGAGAATGGGAGTCAAAGTCGAAATTTAACTCAAATGATGAATTTAACATAAAACAACATATATGCAAATTAGTTATATATAATTCATTAAAAAAATTGGAACTAAAATTAATTAACATGTAAGTTCGTATATATACAAGAATAATAAGATGAACTAACTCCATTGACAAACTGGTCGAGGAAATTATATTGTTTGAAATATAGTTGCATTTGGCATAATATAAGCTGTGATGATTTATTAATTTACTCTTTATTTTTTTTTTCTCTATTAGACTTAATATTCTATTCAAAGATTTGAAAACATTATAATAATGGTGCAACAAAAAGTAAATGTTAGACCACAAACTTCCCTTTCATATTATTATTCCCTCAAGACTTTTAAGTTTAAAAAAATGTTATTTTATGATTTAATCAAACAATTCTTAAATGGATAATGTGAATCATAATATCACCTCTCGATGACATGATATTTCTTGTACTTTAGTGAATATATATTGGCCCCTTTATCATTAGATGCTTATTAAGGCCACCATCAGTGCAATGATCAACGGTATCAATCAATAGCAACATTTAAGATATTTAGTATAGTGACAGAAGAGACACACATACAGTAGTAGTAATAAGTTTAATAAACTACTGGTGACAATGATTATGCCACAGTTACTTGTTTCTTAAGGAACTATATTTAGTAATTACTAGTTCTCTTGTCATTTCTGACTAATATCACAAAGCTAATTAAGCATTACTGAACCATTCATAATGGATGCTTGAACCGTATTAGTAGTTACTAATAGCCACTCAACATTTGCATGTTAGTTGGTGGTACTTAAGTTTGGGAACTAGTCGCTTTTTTCGTTCAAAAGCTTTATATGTCACAGAAAGCTTTTGATCATAATAAGCTGAGCTGAACCCAAAATTAGCCTTATTGAAAAGCACTATTATTGAGCTTGACTAATTATATATATATGTAGGTAGTTATTTAGTTCCCCATTAAGAGGAATTTAATTTTGTTTTGGAGGGTCTAATTGTTGTCTACATCATCAACATTTCTGAGCCAATAAGTGTGAGTGAAAGAGGCTGCACCCTCAGGAACATCATCCATCACCCATTCATGCCCTTTTGGGAAGTAAATCCCTGTGCGAGGGTGTGGAACCCAGCATGTTGAATCCTCTATCTTCCCATAACTCTTTGGAATTCCTCCACAGCTTTCTGTTTCTGCTGCATGTTGGTAACTCCCTGAGAACTTTATCACCCCGCTTTCTGCTCTCCTTGCTCCCCTGCTTGTCCTTCACATTTCAATTGTTAGATCTTGCCTAATTATTGGTTTCCATACACTCAAATGGAATAAAACTATGTTTCTTAAGTATATAAAAATTAGAGACAAAACAAGCATAATTATGTCTCTATTCTACTTATTCTTATTTTCTCCCATTTTTAGGTGAATACAGACATTATTCTATCATGGCAAGGAAAAATGATTCAAAATAAACTGCTATAAGAAGAAATGAATCATGACCTTCTTGGTGTTACTATCAACCATTTAGGCAAATGCACTATTATTTCTAGTGACAAACACTCCTGAATATGCAACACAAATTGATCATTAAGAAAATTACTGATGATAACTTACCGGAGAAGTAACATCTTTGCTTCAGTGACGCCGCGCCTGGCCATGAGAGGTGGTAAGGGTATAATATGTAGTGAATCAATATCAATGCAGTACCACGTATAGTATGTGCCTATGTGGTACACTTGTCCTAAAACAGCGAATGTTTTTGCTTTCAAAAACCCCATCACCTCACAAGGGTATTTATAGCAGTGTAATGCTGCAAATGAAGAAAGGATCCAACGAGAGAACAAGTTCCTTTTGCACATGTATTGAAGCATAAAACCAGATAGAGAGAGGCTTTGAGTTACTGGAAATGGGTTAATGATGTGAGAGCTTTGTGTTTGTTTGGGAAAACCAATCTGCGGTTTTAAATCCTTGCTTTTGAGGCACCGTTAAAAGTGCTTTCAGAAATGGATAAAGTGTGTCCATCTTATTAAAGAATAACTGTGGAGGTTGTTTCTCATATAAAATCTTTTAAAGAATATTGCAATTGTACGACCCTTCGAATAACTCTACAGAAAAACTTTTTCTTGTTTAAATCAAAATGTTAAACTTCTTGTAGCTAATCATATTTTCAGCTAATATAAACCCCTTCTTCTTCTGACACTGTCTGTCACATTTGATTGTTCCTCCTATAATCTGCGCGTGAAAGTGTCTATATTATTCCTAGCTATATCGTGTATAATCCGTGTTAGAATAAATACCATGAACATGGCTCAGTACTAATGACCTTACTCCTTAATCATCTTCTCTTAGCTTTTTCTCTTTTCTGATGAAACAATTTAACATAGCATATTATCTGCTGTTAGCTTAAAAAAGTGTTTCATTTATTTCTGAATAATTACTTAAATTTGGTTCAACTTTATATGAAGCAATAGTACTATCTATGCATAATGTCTTTTATACCGTTAATTAAATAAACAAGATTGTATGTATAACCTAAGATCATTATTATAAAATAAAAATACAAATAAGAAGGGAATAATCAAATTACTTTCTAGGTCTGAGTTTTCAAGAGAGACAAAGACTAAGAAAGAGAAATTTAATTAAGTTTGATGTTGCATTTGGTTTAAAATTTATTAGAAAAAGAAATTGAGAGATGGAGAACGAATTAAGTCGATAAATAAGAGATAAGTATAAGTATTGAAATTTTTAAAGTTGATTAAGAATTTCAATCTTCGTCTCAAAAAATTTCAATTCTTTATTCCCATTTTTTTGAGATACTCAAGGAATTAAATTTTGGAAACATTCTTTTATTAACAAATAAAATAGTGAATCTCAGTCTCTTAATTTCTATTTTAGTTTTTATAACCAAAAAGGTTTAAAAAATTTCAAATATTTGGGTCTCCAATAAATTTTATTTTTTTTATAAATTTTAAAGAATTGGTTTTACAATAATAAAATTTGTTAAAGATTTATTTATCAAATATGCATATTAAAAAATGGATAAGAATAATTCTTGGAAAATTTAAAATGAATAAAAATTTGTTATAGATGAAAGTGTGTGATCTAAAATTTCTAGAGACAAGAGACTAGCTTGGCATTTACTCTAAAATAAAATACTTTGGTTGGATATTATAATTTATACATTAGGTGATTGCTTATTCATCAAAAAAGTTGCGTAGAATCTGCATTGAAAAAGGTACCAGGTTTGCAAAAATTAATAAACTAGAGTGAGTGGTGTGGATTGACAATTGTAATAAGGAAATAGTTCCCCCATTGTCGCGTAAGGTGACACGTTTGTAGAGAGACACTGACATGCAACCCAAACCCAAAATATTTGATTATGAATATGATCTTCACCCTCCACACGCTTGTTGCAGAAACAGAGTACCGAGAACTAGTTTCGTTCATAGAAAATAAGGATGAAAGGGAAAGCTCAAAGGTCGAGAGTGAAGTTGGGGGTTCCTCTTTTGATAATCGTTTGCTCCCTTTTCTTCTTTGCTGGCCTCTTTTTGTCTCCTCTTCTCTTCCACTTTCAGGTACTAATTAAGCTTGCTTCCTTTTGCTGGATACATATTTCATATTTGAAAGCTCATTTCATCAGCATTAGCTTTGATGATTGCAGGATTTTGGCGAGGTGGGACGGCGGAGATTGCTTCAGGAATCTGCTTCCAAAGAATTTGGCAAGTCTGGAGAGCCCTTTCTTCATTCGATTCCATTTCAGGTGTGTCCCTTATTACATGGATAAAACAGTGTTTCTTGAAAGGTGTTAGTATTAGACAGAAAATATATGTCATGGTTGATGTATGCTTTCTTTAATGCAGATTTTGAGTTGGAGACCAAGGATAGTTTACTTTCCGAATTTCACAACTGATGATGTATGCGAAAAGATTATTGAAATGGCAAAGCCGAAACTTGAAGCATCAAAATTGGCATTGAGGGAAGGAGAATCTGCTGAGAACACAAAAGGCACTAGAACAAGGTATTCTTATCATGTATAGATAATAGATAATGATTTTCATATAATAGTTTTACCTTATTTGAATTAATAAGTTCAGTTTTCAACAGTTCAGGTGCATTCATCTCTGCATCAGAAGACAAATCTGGCATATTAGGCCTCCTTGAGAAGAAAATAGCTAAGGTTACAATGATACCAAGGAGCCATGGAGAAGTATGTTAGTTCTTTCCTTCATTATCTATCTGTGAACCTTCCTTGTATGAGTAAAGTGGTGATGCCATTGTCCCTGTGTTGCAGGCATTCAATATACTGAGGTATGAGGTTCGCCAGAAATATGATTCTCATTATGATGCCTTCGACCCAGCTGAATATGGAAATGTTCAAAGCCAAAGGGTAGGTATATATTAACAACTACAGTTCACAACACCTTTTCTTTTCACCATATAGTATACTAGATTATTCAATATAAGTGCTTTCTTTCTTGCTGGTTTGTGTTCATGCTTAATTGCGCAGATTGCTTCTTTCTTATTATACCTATCAAATGTAGAAGCAGGCGGAGAAACCATGTACCCTTTTGAGGTGAAATATGGAATTCACCAACATCTTGTTGATAATTTCCATGGCATGAAAGATGTTGAGGAAGTCAATTGATAATAAGTGTTTCCAATTTGCAGGATGGTTTGAACATGGAGACTGGTTATGATTATAAACAATGCATTGGTTTGAAGGTGAAGCCAAGACAAGGTGATGGCCTTTTATTTTATTCAGTTCTTCCAGATGGGAACATTGATAAGGTAATAATCTTCCATTTTAGAGAACAAAATAATCATAATAATATTTTGTTAGTTTCCTTCTTGATTGATTATGTGAATGTTACTGCAGACTTCTCTTCATGGAAGTTGTCCAGTGATTGAAGGAGAGAAATGGGTGGCAACTAAGTGGATCAATGATAAAAAGCAATACTACTAAATGTTCTTAATTACTTCTTACTCCCAAATTTTCAATTTTGTCAACCAAATTCATCCATATATGATATCATGCCTTTTGTATATATGGATAGCATACAAATTTTACTCTGTTAATACTTATATATATTGTAAGTCGTAACTTATTGATCAAATTTCCATTCTAGTTTTCAAACTATAACATATCTTCTAGATCTCTAATCTAATCTTGATTTCATTATTATTACAATGGTTAAGACTTAAAATAATAAGTATTATTTATTTTAATCCAATAGCCTATGTTTTTTGGAACATCATGATTAATCTCTATCTAAAATGTTCAAAAAGAAGAGGGATATTGCAAAGTGAATCTCCACGAAGTCACGGATACTGGAAGTAATAAAAAAATATGTAAATTCAGTTGCAATAATATTACTGGTAACTAATAAATATTTAATCAAAATCAACCAACAATTTTAATAAAAAAAACAAAATATATTTTAGATGATCATTAGATATTGTTAGAAGAGGAATGAGATAACACAATGGAGAAGGGTTTTGTATATTAGGATTGTGAAAAACGGGTTATAATGTGTTAGAGGGGCCGAATTTATTTTTAATTTTTAAAAAATATTTATTTAATATTATACCTTCTAATACTTTAAAATATGACCAAATTTTTTACTTGAAATTTAATTTTATATTATTCTTTCAATACACAAAATAAATTACCAAAATAAAATTAATAAAAAGACGGTGATTTAATATGAAAATTTTAAATAAACAAACTTGCATTATTTAAATTAACAAGACATGATTTAAAAAAGAAAAAGAATTGAATAAGTAATTGGAAAATACGATAACAAAAGAATGACAAGAAATTAAACCGTGAAGATGATTTTTTCTAAAAAAATAACAGTAAAAGAAGTATAAGAAATTAGACGCTCTTATATTTATGGTATAGGTGCAAAAAGTAAGGGTTAAAATTGGATGAAGGATTGTTTATATTTATAAACAAAAGAACCAATTACAAAAACAAACAAAACATACGATATATTATAAATTTAAGAAGATATATTATATAATATAGGAAGGTTTTCAGGTGTTCCAGTGTATTATACTGAAACTAAAATATTCCAGTGTCAGAAAGGTAATAGGTTATAATTTTGTTGTGTTGTAAGATGTTAAAATTCAGGTAGGACCTCAGAGCTTAATGCGAAACGACGTATTCAAAAATTGGAGGCGGCTTGGTTGATGTTTCATCGTTTAGAGAAGCTACGGTATGCAGCTGGGCGCAGTAGGATTTGTTGTTGGGCATGTGATCCATGAAGCACTAGTTGGGCTTGTTAAAGAATTTTTGTACCCTAAAAAAATAAATTTGTTTTCAGTAGTTGTTGGGTCATAAACTAATGAGTGGCCCAGCTAAAACAATGTATGTGGAGTGTCCGTGGAGGCCATTGTTTCGTTCTTTAGCTTTGAAGTGGCTAGGTTTTGCAAGCAGAATACCAACCAAGGATGATGACGGTAGAGTGTAGCTAGAAGATTGAGGTAGGCGTGGTGAACCAATAAATGACACACTCGTGGGATGTGAACGGCATAGGTTAGTTTCTGTAAAAAATTGTTTCGTTTAAATGATGTGTGTTATGGAGGGTCCTTTTATTTGTGCATAACCAAGTGAATTTCCGATTGTTGCAGGAGATATGGCATCGAGCAGTGTTTTCCGGAAGGATTGTTGCGAATGGGACGGGTCGAGAAGGGATAGTTAGTTGGAATACGACAGAGGGGTCGCGGTGGAGGTAAGCTGAATTTACCCTTAATTTTTATTTAGGGTTTTTTCTTTTAATTGTTGGGGTACAATGTCTTGCCAGAGTCAGGTGTTTAGTAGTCTGGTTTAGGGTTAATGGACAATTTAGTTATTGAGAAAGCAAGAGGTGGAGTGATTGAGAAGCTGTATATTTGCTTGATTAGGAGTCGATGTACGATTTGGCTGGAGATGGTGGAGAGGATTTTACGACGAAAACAGAGGCAATGGCTGGAAGGGCAAGTGAACCAATTCGCGCCGCTGAGGAGATAAGAGCTGAGGATATGTTGCAAATGGAATTTACCACTTCAGAGGAAGCCAGCGGTTTCTACGATAACTATAGTCGAGTGAAGGGTTTTGAAGCAAGACAGGGCAAGAAGATACGCAACAGTGCAGGAGATATTGTGAGGTACACTTTCGTTTGCAATAGGCAAGGGTATCGAGAGAAGAAATGGCTTGAGAAAGAGGACAGAAAAAGGGAGCATAAGGTTGTAACGCGATGTGGATGTCTTGCGGAGATGCGGATTAAGAGGAAAGATGGGAGCGGGAAATGGTATGTGGCCCACTTTGTGGCTGAGCATAATCATGATCTCCTACCTGGGAAGTTTGTGAACTATTTGAGCTGGCACAAGAAGATATCCGAGGTAGAGGTGGCACAATTAACAAGCATGCGAGAAATAGGGATCAGCATTCCGAAGATATACGAATCGTTTGCGGCACAACTTGGGGGTTTTAATAAAGTTCCGTTTATAAAGCAAGACATGTACAACGAGGTAAGGAGGCAAAAAGCGTTGCAAGAGGGAGATGTGAATGTTACAATTAGGTTTTTGGAAGGGGTTGCACGCATGGATGGAAGAATGTTTTGGAGATATAAGGTCGGTCCAAATGAGCACCTCCGTGACTTGTTTTGGAGCGATGGCAGGAGCTGGGATGACTATTCAATATTTGGGGATATTCTCGCATTTGACGCAACGTACGGTAGAAACAAGTACAACTTGCCCGTTATTGTCTTCTCAGGTGTTAATCATCACAATCAGACATGTGTGTCCGCGACAGCCCTTGTTTCTTGTGAGTCACATTTATCCTATATATGGGTGCTGCAACAGTTTCTTGAATGCATGCACGGAAAAGCTCCACAGTCAGTAATCACGGATGGGGACCCAGCTATGAGAATAGCCATTCAAACGATTTTTCCAGCAGCCCACCAAAGGCTATGCGCGTGGCATTTGTTGAGGAATGCGGCATCGAATATATGTGACCACCGCTTCACTCACTTATTAAGATATTGTATGCTAGCAAACATGGAAGTGGAGGAGTTTGAAATGTATTGGGAGTCAATGGTAAACGAGTGCGGCGTTAACGATGTGGAGTGAGTAAAGGACTTGTACAATAGAAAGTTAGCTTGGGCCACTGCCTACATAAGAGGAAGATTTTTCGCGGGTATTAGGACTACATCTCGATGCGAGTCCTTATATGCAAAGCTGGGAAGGTTTGTGGAGAGTAGGTATGGGGTTTTAGAGTTTGTAACTAACTTCTAGAGATGTGTGGATTTTCTCCGGGACAACGAGGATGAACTTGAGTTTCGTTCCGCGTATGGAACCCCTGTATTGCAGACAGAATTTGTTGAGCTAGAGAAGTCCGGGTGGAGTAGATTTACCCGTGAGGTGTTTTGGAGATACTGTGAGTCTCTTAGGTGATGTGTTAAGGTGAGGATTTGTGGTTCAACTGAAACGGAGCAAGGACATGTGTTTATTGTTCAGAAATACTGCCGGCCAGAAAAAGAGTTGGGAGGTTAGGTGTGAGAATTCTGGAACAAAGATCAGTTGCACTTGCATGAGGATGGAGTCCTTCGGTATCCCATGCGGTCATATATTGGTCATCTGTGTAAGCATGGATATGGTGACACTGCCCGATTGCCTTGTTTTAAATAGGTGGTCCAAGATGGCAAAGTTAGTTCCTGGATCGGCTGAGGAAGACCGCATCAACGCCGACCAGGCGGCAACGTACCGAACGCGCATAGGCGCATTTTCACAAATATGTAAGCGGCTGGGAAGAGTATATTGCATGGGCGAAGAGGATTTCAAGCTATATTGCAAGAAGCTTGTAAAAGATGCTATGGTTCTTGAAATAAAGTATGGGCTTGGACCAGCAGAATCAGGTACAGAAAGATTTTTGAACTTTCTTTGAGCTACAACACACGGCTTCTTTCGGCGTCCGTACAATCAGGATCCTGACATATGCAACACCTTCTTCACAATTGCTCGTCATGAATGACCTTGCTCAATGCCAGACTAAGAATTTGTTAAGCGGGAAAAGGAGATTTGTTTCCGCAGGCTAACCTAAAACCCCTTTATTCATCCCTTATGTTACTGCCAACCATCCACGAAAATCCCAAAGTTATACCTCCACCTCTTGTGCATCCCGCCTCTATCGATTTGGAACACGACAGGTGTCAACCCTCTATTTTTCATCCATGGAAACCCAACAGGTAAACCCATTCTCTTTTTTCTTTCAACATGCAATACCTGTTCATGATTCCCTACTCCTGCTCAATCTAATCCTTATATTGGGAGCTTCCACGAAGAGCCATTTAGAGCAATGCATTTAATGAACCGCATTTAATGCGCTTTCGTTTCTGATTTCTCAGTGAATCACCCACAATAGAACCAAACCCATAATGGAAGACAGCCTTCATCTAAAGTCTTCACCACTTGGCGAATTAAGCCTTTGTTTTGATATATATAAAAGAAGAAATTAATATAATTTTAAAGACTTTTTATATATTATCTTGATTAACTAAAACAATAATTTTCTCGTATTGTTTGATTACGAGAAAAATAGAAAAAAAAAATAGAGAGAGATGTATATTCTCTTTTGTGTGTGTTAAGTCAGGAAAAATGAAGAGAAAAATTGAGAAAAATGAAAATTAAAAATGACTTTATTGTATTATTAAATATAAATATTACATTGATTTATATTTTTAAGACTTTATTATTCTTACTTTCTTGTATTTAATATTTAGTTAGTTTATTTATTTATTTATTTATTGCTACCAGTTATAATATTCATGAAATTTTAAAATTATATGTTGGAAGTCGGTCCCACATATAATTTTTTCTTTTCTCTTCGTGTGAGAAAAATTATAAACTTCCCAAATAAACAAATAATAATGGAATTTGCAAGAAAAATTTTTTTCTATTGGATCTTCACTTGTGACGAAAGCCCAAAACAAAATTTCACTCCTGCTCACAACGCTTTATCGCCAACTAGTACTTGTCAGTAATACCAAAAAAAAAAAAAACAACTAGTGCTTGTCACTGGAAACAAATATTTTCGCATTAACTATGACAAACATTTTCAAAAATTGGTCAAACAAATTAATTTGTTGGACCATGTTGCAACGTTCCCCTGCATCAGACCCGTTAACCCTATAATTGATTTGACGGGTCTTCGCTTATTTCCATTTTTTAAAGTTTTCAAAATTTTTAAAATTTTCAACACTTCTCAACTATCTTCTTCTCCAACACCCTTATATCAATACACTAAACTAGCAACTCATAACCACCTCACTTCACCTCAAGAGTTCTCATCCCTTCATTCCACACACCTCTTCCACAACTATCCCCTACTACCGCATCAGTCCCACTCAATGGAGGCAAAAATGCAAGAGTTCACCTACTAAAACTCTCAGCCAAGTTATTCACTAATGTGTCACATTTGGAATGAAAGGAGAATCTAGACCTAGATCAGAACCTAGGTGGTATGGCATTCAAATAACTGAAAGCTCCCTCATTGACAAGTCTCAACTCCCTCATTTCCTTCCCCCAGTCTTTCCACCAAGTGGCCTTTGCACACTTCCACATCAGACCCTTAAGGTTTAGCCCCGGGAACTTCTTTCGGAAATTGTTGTACAAATGTCTGACGCAGAATCTATTATCCACACCGGGTATCACCTCTTCAATTGCTGGAACCAAACCCTGCAGCCATGGTACGCAATACAAAGTTAAATTTTAATACAACATGCATAACAGATAAATGATAAGTGGAATAGGGACCTAACCTTCTGCTGATCTGACATAAAGGTAGCCCTAGCAGCCCTTTCAATTCCCAAATCATCAATGAGGTGACCTAGAAACCAAGTCCATGAGTCATTGGTCTCTGCTTTTACAACGGCAAAGGCTATGGGAAGCATCTGGTTATTAGGGTCCCAACCAACTGCTGTTAGAAGTTGCCCTCCATGCGGTGTCTTCAAGAAGCAACCATCAAGATGGATAAAAGGCCTACAGTGCACCCAACTTTTCTTGCAAGCGCCCAGGCAGATATATATTCTTTGGAATATACACCAATTAACCACAGATGAACTCTGGACATCTTGCTTGAAATCTGGCGATCTTGAAACTTTGAGGTGAACTGAAGACCCGGCATTTGATTTCAGTAACTCTGCAGCATAATCTCCCAACCTTTTGTACTACTCTGCATAATTTCCTTGGATCTCATTAAGGGGCGTTCTGCCTTGTCCTCGCTGCCATGGCAGCACTAATAGTGATGTTCTACTTCCTATCAGCTTTAGCCACAAGTTCCTTAATTTTCACCTTTGGATTGTTCTGAACTTTCTTTTTGAATTCTTTCCCCAACCATTTTGCCTTCAGGATTCCCACCCGCTGAACTTGTGCACAATTGTGCCTATCCTTAACACTCTTTAGCTGCCAAGTATCTTCCTCACTCATTTTCACACAGTATAGCCTAAATGGACAATCACTACTACAAAAACTCATATTACCGACACCTGTACCGACACCTAGTCAATGGGCGTTCATTACCAACCCCTCAGGTGTCGGTACATACACAAGGTGTCTTTAATTTTTCCTACCCTGAAAAAACAAAAGAAAATGCTTAATATTACCGACACCTCAGGCGTCGAAACATGTGCAAGGCGTCTTTAATTTTCCCACCCTGAAAAACAAAAGAAAATGCTTAATATTACCGACCCCTCAGGCATCGGTACATATGCAAGGCGTCTTTAATTTTCTCCACCCTGAAAAACAAAAGAAAATGCTTAATATTACCAACACCTCAGGCGTCGGTATATATGCAAGGCGTCTTTAATTTTCTAATTAAAATAATTTATTATACAATTATTTGTGAAATGATTTATTTTTCTTAGAAAATTATTATTTTAATATTTATTTATCAACAAATTATTTCTCATTAAATTACCTGTAAACTAACAAAATTATCAGCAGCTTGCCCTGGTCTTGAAACATCCAAGCCCCTGACCAATCTCAAAAGAGTTGGTAAAGCATTTCCAACACTTAATGCTTAATATTACCGACACCCAAGGTGTCGACAATTTACATGATTATTCATAAAAAAAATTTAACATTACCGACATCTTGGGTGTCGGTAAAATAGATTATTATTTTATTATTTAATCATTTGTCAAAACATGGTTGAAAAATAAAATTCCAATAAAAATAGTTTATTATATAATTATTTGTGAAATGATTTATTTTTCTTAGAAGATTATTGCTTTATTATTTATTTATCAACAAATTATTTGTCATCAAATTACGGACACC
>JASCZI010001459.1:585-12173 GCA_036250425.1 Stylosanthes scabra
CGGTTTATCAAGCACCTTGAAGCTTGGTTATAGTGGAACTTCTCAATTGCGATTGAGAAAGAGTGGACGTAGGTGGAAATTGTGCCGAACCACTATAAATATTGTGTATCGTATTTCTATCCTTACTTCTTATATTCTTGTCATTTATATTTATATAAGTGTTTTGGAAAGTACAAGATCCTTGTAAGTACTTAAGAATTGACTTAAGCCCTTGGAAAAATACTAGTACAAGCATTTGAGTTATTTAAATTTAAAGTAATTTAAGCTTCCGTGAAAAATATTCATTGTTGTTGAGATACTCAATTCACCCCCCTCTTGAGTATCCGTGCTACGTGACTTACAATAATATCATTCAGAAAGGATCTCAAGTGATTCACAAAGACTTTTATCACAATTTTGTAAATCACATTACAAAAGCTGATAGGTCTAAAATCTTTCATTCTAGTGAGGGACTCACATTTGAGGATAAGAACAATAAGAGTTTCAAGAGAGGATTGAGATAAAGACTCACCCAAGAGAGCTTTTTGAACCGTTTGCCAGACTTCAAGACCAACAATGTGCCAATATTCCCTAAAAAAAATGCTTGAAAACCATTGGGTCCATGCGCCTTGAGAGGACTCATACTGTCTACTGCCTCCTTAACTTCTAGCATGGTCACCTATTTAGTAAGAGCCTCATAAGCTATAGAGCTAAGAATAGGAGTAGAAAAGTTACCTAAACAAGATACATCAACATCTTCCAAAGAGCAAATCAAGTTCTAAAAGAATGAATGTGCTTCAATTTCCAAAGATTCAGGGTCCACCGACCAAGAACCATCATTAAGAAAAAGACCATGAATTTTGTTAGCCTTCCTTCTAACAATCGTCTGTATATGGAAGAATCTACGATTCATGTCTCCGCACCGAACCCATTGCTCCTTGGATTTTTGGTACCATAACAACTCTTCTGAAGTAAAACAGTGTTATAGTCCTTTCTAAGTTGTTCTTCCTAGGCAATATATAAGGGAAGGATCATGGCAAAGATCAAGACGCTGTTGGATAGAATTAATATGAAATTAAAGCTCTTTCTTGCAGACAAAGATATTCTCGAAAAGATTTTTATTGAAAACAATTAAATCTTGTTGAACCTGCGGAAGATGGTGCTGAATATCCGAGAGGAATTTAGTCCAGTACTTCTTAACTATAATTTTGTAATCAGGATGCGTAGACCAAGCCGCTTGAAACCGGAAAGGCCTATCTCCCTTTTTTTATGAATCCCCAAGCAACGAATAAGTAACAGGCAGTGATCCAAATGTAAGCGACTAAAAACATCAGTGAAGGCTTGCGGAAAAAGGAGACACCAAGTTGTATTGGAACAGGTTTTATCGAGTCTCTTAGCAATCTCAGTCTTGCTTGACACTTCTTGAACCAAGTAAAACACCGCCCTTTGTTGGATAAATCAAAGAGTCCACAAAATTCCAACATATCATAGAAAGAAGCACATTGGCTATGATTGATGAGACCACCACGAACCTCACTGGCATTAGCTATTTCATTAAAGTCAGCTATCCAAGAATCAGAAATCGAAGGAGCAATAGAACGAAGATGTTCCCAAAGATTGTCCCTGGTAGAAGATTGGGGGTTGGCGTAAATGGCACTCAAAACCAAGCTCCTACTTGCTTGAGTGATTTCTAAATTCAAACTTTTGATCCATAGAAAATAGAACCCAAGACTGCAACTTAGCATCATTTGAAAGACACCAAATAGCCCCCTTATGCCCTCTGTCTTCCACAATACTCAAGGGTTTATAACCCAACCTATCCCAAAATTCTTTCATAACATAAAAAAGGGAGTGAGTTTCAACATAACAAAAATGGTAGGCTTGAACTTCCTTACCAATTCCTTGAAATGAACCCGAGCCATCTTGTTAGTGGTTCCTCTAACATTCCAACTTATGATATTCAGATCACAATCCATTAAACCCATATGAAAAAGTTGGAACGAGGACCCCAATCACTAAGGAGCTTGATCCATACGCTCCTTCTCAGGCACTGAAAGAGTGGGAATAGCTGCAGTGGGTATACAGGCATCTTGTTTTCCCCTAAAGTCTGAAATAATAGGTGAGTTCTTGAGAGATGCAGGTCTCCTACACTTATGTGTGTTAATAGGCGCAGGAGTGTTTTGAGAGCAAGAGCTTGGCTTGGTTCCTGAGGAAGAAGCATTCGGATCTCTTCTAAGATTGTGAGAGTTAAGAGGCTTCCTTGTCTCTTTTGGGTCCATAGATGTAGTGAAAGGTCTTGGCTTAGAATGGGTTATACTAGGCTTCTTTCCCAAAAAATTCTTTCTAATGGGAAAGCCCTTTGGACCATTGCTAGCTGGTGGACCCATTTTTTTCCTTCATTTTCTATTCACAACTGACCATTCACCATCTGCACCATCTACTGCATGATTTGTGTTCAAATCATTAATGCCATGCAACGTATCTTTCGTAACGGCTTCTTGTTGCGGATTTGGTGGGATAACATGATTATTACCAGAAAATTCAAAAACTTGTGGATTTCCTGCCGGCGTTGGCTTATGCGACGGTTGCACCACCGGTGGGGTTGGATATCCTCAGCAATTGTATTTCCTGATACACCCTGAGATACCTTCTTCCCACATTCACGAGCTTCATGCCCAAACAAATTACATTTCTTGCACAGCAAGTGCAGATTCTCATATTCATTTTCATACACAAATCCATTAATTTTAATCTTCTTTTGGATTAGCTCACCAAGGTTGACTTAAACACTAACACGAGCATAACGCCCCTTCTCTGCAGAATTGCCAAGTCCACCTTAATTGATCTTCCTATTGCTTCCATAATCCACATCATGGCATTCTCATGATAACACCATATGCTAAGCCCTGAAATACGTATCCACACAAGAGTAGTTCCAAAAGAGACTTCACAGGACTTGAAAGAGGAGCACCATGGCTTCACAGCCAAATAGTGACTAGAGATGGTCCAAGGACCCTCAGTAAGAACTCTTTCTTTTTCTTCAGCAACATCTGTAAACCCCAAGAAATTACTAAGTCAAAATTTAGGGAATTGACTATTTAATCAAATGGATTAAATAAAATAATTAATGATGATAATCTCGGAATTAGGAAATTCCGCTGAAATATTTGGATTCAGTGGATTTTTCCAAGTAGAATAGGGTAAGCTGTCCCTGAGTACCGCGCAGTACCCCGGACTGTTAAATTAAATGGAAGTACCGATTTAGGACCATCAGGAAAAGTAGAAGATGAAAGTGAAGTTATCAAAATGCCACGAACACGAACACTTGTTTTAAATATTTTGGCCCGAAGTTGGGCAATGTCTAAAATCACCATAATGCCCCTTATTAAAGGACATAAGGGGGGCTGATGCCCCACATCACACTTCACTACTCTTCTTCTTCTTCTTCTTCTTCTTCTTCTTCTTCTTCTTCTTCTTCTTCGAAGTGAAGAAGGAAGGAAAGAAAGAAAAGAAAAGAAAGAAAGAAAGAAAGGAATTGTGGTGGCACTATTTACCTCCGCCTTCCGAACGCAATAACTTTTGATCCGGAGCTCCGACTGACGCACCGTCTGTGGCTACGCAAAGCTCGTTCAACTCTATTCGATTCTATACCAACATTGAGGTAAGGAACTTGAATTTTCATCTCCATTTCAGTGCCCTAAAAACTGCAAAAATGAGGTTTTTGGTGTTGAAGGATTTTGTGATTCTTGATGTTATAGGAGTGCTCTAGCTTGGATTTGAGCCAAAAATCACCACCATATCTTTGATTCAAGGTAAATGTACTCACTCCACATGTTCTTGCTATTTCTCATGAACCCTAAGTTGAGGAATTGGGAATTTTTATGTTATAGTGGTTGATAGAGCTAAATGGAGATTGATGAAGTTTATGGAAGCAATGGGTAGCTGAAACTTAGCCTTGGATGCTCAAATTTGATGAATGAGGAAGTGGAGTATTCGAGTACAAAGGTGTAATTGAGCGTGGAATCCAGGTACGGTTTTATATTTTTTAGTAAAACATGTAATATGACATGATATCCTAGGCTAGTTGCACCTAGGATAAGCCTCCCTAAATTAAATGAGAATAGCTATGATGAGTGATGGTAAACATGAATAGGTATAGCCTTAGAAACTAAAATGTTTAAGATGAATAATGAATGATCATAAAAGATATATGAGGATATTGATTAGATGAGGATTGAGTAAAGGTATTGACGATTGAGGATGGAAAGAGATGGATGAAAGGAATGAGGATTTAGGATCACCAACGTACGAGATGTGTAACATTTGATGGTTTTGTATCAAGGAGTGATTGATTTTATTGGCTTGATGGAATGGTATGATTTTGAAGTGTTTTGAAAGGTTTGGGAATGGTTTAGAAATGATTTGAAAGAAGAAAATGATGTTTGCAAGTTTTGGTAAAACTGTGTTTTTGGCTAACTTTGAAGAGCCATAAAATGTTATTTATTTTAAGGAAATTCATGAAAAGTATATGGTTTTAAAGCTTGTTTAATAATATTTCAAATGGCTTTGAAATAAATAGATTTGGATTTTTGAGGAAAAAGCTATGATGTTTTGAAGTTGGTTAAAAATTCTAAAAATGTTGTCAAGTCTGTTTTTGCCCAGAATTGACTTAGAGTCGACTCTCCTTCCTCCAGAGTCGATTCTTAAGTGTCCATGGGCTATAAAATTGCATTTTTGAAGCTCTAGAGTCGACTCGAAGTGTCCAGAGTCGATTCATTTCAATCCAATAACCTTTTTTAAATGTTTTTAAGCTAGAGAGTCTACTCCTACACCCCAGAGTCGATTCAAAACATGACAGAGGCAAAATTTAACTTTTAGAATTTACTCTCAATGCTTAGAGTTGATTCAAGGATGTCCTAGAGTCGACTCTAGCCCTGCAGAGTCGATTCATTTTGAAACAGAATTGAGATTTTGAAGTATTGGCTGCAGAGAGTCGACTCATCTCAAGCCAAAGTCGATTTTAGCCCTGAAACCTTTGTTTTTCAAGCTAGTTTTCAAAGTTATGTTTTACCCACTACTCCTTACACTTAGTTAGCATCTCATGTATGGTGAAAAGAGAATGAGTGATGGATATTAAGAAGTTAAGTACGACAATGAGTATGGATAACGAAGTATCCAATTGGGACCTCCTAAGGTGTACTTAGTAAGACCAAAGAATGATCCTTGAGGTAATGTAAAGGATTATAAACGATGAATGCTAAGATGAATGATTATGATGAGAATGATTGATAAGTATAATAATGATGATGATTAATATAATGATAATGAAAATTGATGAGGCCCCAGAGAGAGTTAGGAAGGTGTAATACATTTGTCTTGTTTTCTTCCTGGTGATATAAGAGAAGTTCCTCTGAGTTTCCAGAGAGATGGGAGGAGGTGGTAATGTAACCCATTTGCTCTGTTTTCCTCCTGGAAATATGGATTCGATGCCAGAGAGATGGGAGGAGGGGGTAATGTAACCCCTTTGCTCTGTTTTCTTCGTGGACGTACCTTCAGTGGAATGGTCTATTGGTTAGCTACCGAACCAGGTCGGGTCGGCTGTATAACCAATCTAATGAGCTTATTGGTCATAGGGATAGACATTCATCATATGCATTTGTTTGTATTGATTTGGTTTGCATTGTTTGAGTTTGCCTATATGATTATAATCATTGTTTATGTGCTACTTGTTATAATTGAAATTGTTTGTGCATTACTTGTATGAATTGCTTGTGCTTGCATAAGTGATGATGTTAATGATGATTTTAAGATGAGGGTAAGAATGAATAATGTTAATGAATGATGATGATAAGATGATTATGATGATGATATGAATGATGATGATGATAAGATGATAATGATAATGATTTTGACGATGATGATGTTGATAATGGGTATAATGATAAGTGAGGATGTGTAAATCCCAACCTTCTCTTGACCCAAACTCCGGGATTTATTCCGTAAATTCGCTGAGATATTCGAACTCAATGGATTTTTCCGAGTGAAATAGGATATGCCATATGCTTAAGCTGCGCCGAAAACCGAGCCGTTAATTTAATTGACGGTACCGGCTTAGCACCGTCGGGAATAACATAAAGTGAAAACAAGAACATAGGAACGATCACAAAAATATTTAGGACGCGAAAACGAACACCTACGTTAAAGGTTCGGCCCGGAACGAACCGAACCGCGAAATTACGAACTGCCACCCGTTAGTGGCTATAAAAGGGAAGCCCAACACACCTTCAGCCATTCTTCCCTTCCTTCCACATTGAGAGTGAGAGAGAATTGACAGAGAATTGATTGAGAATCGATTCTGTATCAATTCTCCACTATTCATCGGCGACTTTCGGTCGCGATAACTTTTGATCCGGAGCTCCGATTGACGCACCGTTTGCGGCTACGCGGAGCTTATCACCTCCTCTACGCATCTAACCTATGATTGAGGTATGGGTATCGAAATTCCCTACTCAATTTCCGTTTCCAATTCTGCTAAGCTCAAGGTTTGCTAACCTCGTGTGATTGTCGAAAATTCAACATCATAGGTGATGTTCTAGCTTGCTCTTTAACCGTGCTTCAAGACTACAACATCAAAACCGGTGAGATCACTCCAACCCTATGTTCATCAACTTTGCATGAACTAGTATCTTAGAGATTTTGGGTGTATCTTAGAGATTTTGGGTGTTTGGGTGTTAAATTGTTGTTGTAGGTTGTGTATGATGCTAAGGAAGGATTGGTAGAGCTAGGAGTAGCTTGGTGAACCTCATGGAGATCATGGGGTTGATGGTGGTGCTTGGATGCTCAAAGGGCGGAGGAGCCGTATACGGAGTACTTTGAGCATTGGAATCCAGGTACGGTTTAGGATTCGTTAAAGCATAAGTTAATCTAGCATGATGAACTAGGCTAGTGGACCTAGAGTAACCTTGAACATGTTAGAATGGGTAGAATTGTGAGCTGAGTATGTTATGTGACTATGTGCTATTTGCTTGCTTGATGATGAAAAATGATGATGCATGATGATTTTTATGTGAATGTCGGCCTTGCGCATAATCTGATTTTTGAGAAAAGTGAGGCCTCGTGCCGAACATGTTTTGAAAAGATATCGGAAGGCTTATACATGAGATGGGAGACGAGATGAGAAAATGATGTTTTGAGAAAGATGAGCCCGAGGGGCAAGTGTTGTTTTGAGAAAGATGAGCCCGAAGGGCAAGATATG
Organism: Stylosanthes scabra; assembly: GCA_036250425.1. NCBI lineage: Eukaryota > Viridiplantae > Streptophyta > Magnoliopsida > Fabales > Fabaceae > Stylosanthes > Stylosanthes scabra. The sequence goes on from JASCZI010001459.1 coordinate 7,820, forward strand.
TATTGTGAAAGTGGGAAGGTTTTTGAAAGGTGTTTTAGAAGAGGTTTTACAAATAAAGGGTTTTGGTCTTTTAACGTTTTAAGAAAAATGGGTTTTCGGGCGAGCTTCGGAAAGCCGGAACCTTGATTTAAATGGATTTACGAAGAAGGATTTGAAATATGTTGGGTGGCTTGAAGATGTTTTGAAAATGGTTGGAATTGGCCTAGGGAGCAAAAGGTTTGAGATATTTAAACTTAACAATTTTGCAGAAGTGCAGCAGAGCTCTAGGGAATCAATTCTACCTGCAACAGAGTCAATTCTCTGAGCCTTTTTCTAAGAAAAATGGGATTTGGAGAGCAAAGAATCGATTCCCATGTTCTGAGAATCGATTCAGATTATCACAGAGGCCAATTGATCATCATATAAATCGATTCTAGCCCTTCAGAGTCGATTCTGATGATGATCCTTTCTTGAAAAAAGTTTTCTAAGTGTTTTGAGTCGATTCGAGGGGTTCCAGAATCGATTCATAAATGGACAGAGACGAAATTGGTTTGAAAAGGTTGCAGCGAATCGATTCGGATGTCCTCCGAGTCGATTCTGTTTTAGAAATGGTTTAAAAAAGGGGCCCGTGAACCGATTCGGGGTGAACCAGAATCGATTCACTAGAGTTCAGAATTGGTTTTTGAAGTGCAAAACCTACTTGGAGTCGATTCTTCCTCTTCGGAATCGATTCCAAGAGTAAAGAACTTGGTTTTCAAAAGGAAATGAATGAGAAAGAGAAAAACCCCACAAGTGAAAAGAGAAAGAAGCTACATCTCATGTATAGTGCTTTATCCCCTCAATAGGAGGAAGAGTGTCACCCGAGATGACATTACGTGAGCCGAAATGACAAATGGGGGCCTGCGGGCTAACGACCCGGCTTACGGCAATAGCGGACTACCGGCGTAGTGCGTGCCATGGGGGATCAATAGGGCTAACGTTTCGGCGTACTTATAGAGAAATAGAACCCCCAGATATATATGAGAAAGAAAGAACGTAAATGTTAGGGGTAATGAGCGAGTTGTCCTCGGGGAAGTGCGTACGGTAGTGATCCGGGATATATACTGGATCGGTCGGGTTGGCTAATGGAACTGACCGGGTGAGCTCATCATAGCTGTAGGACCAGGCATGCATCCCGTGCATTTGTTTGACATTGTTTGGGTGTGCCTACTTGCTAAATTAAATGACAATTGTTTTGTGAATGACTTGCTTGTTTGTATGTTTTGCTAAATTAAATGACAATTGTAGGATAAGTAATTAGAGGAAGAGAAGGAATGAACACTAGATAAAGAACCCTGATAGCCTCTAAGAGAGAGTTGAATGCCGCGCTTTTGAGGTTAATCTTGAGAAAACTCGAGTGACGAGAAGGATTGCCTCGTGTGATCCTGCTAGCTTACCTTATGTAGTTTTGGAGCCTTTACTGTACTGAGAATCCAGTGGTTGGGATTCTCACCCCGTATTGTTAAACTGTTTTTCAGACTGCAAGTTCACAATCTGGAAGATAAGCGAAGCGAAGGTGCATCTCATGGTCGTAGAAGTTTCTCCGCTGCGTCGACATGAGTTTTGGTTGAGTTGGAGAATTAGGGTACTTAATGAGTAGAGTCATATGTAAGCATGTATGTAAAGCCTAAGCTTCGCAGGCTAATAATTTGTCGAGGAACCACTTGTATCAGATATTTTATATATGTATAAAAGGGTTTTTGGTGTACATATGTGTACGGCTCTATTTTCGTATAAAATGATAGTTAGGTTATGCGGTTTCAAATATCCTGTATCTACGGGAAAGTAGGAAAAGTCGGTCGTGACAACCTAGCATTGGCAAAATGTGTCCGCGGTATGGTTTGTCAGTATTAGGGTGTTACAGGATGAAATGAGGAAAGGAAAGGACATTAAGGAAATGAATTAAAGGATCGAGAGTTTCGAGTAAGAAAAAGTAAAACTTGAGTGAGCAAGTAGGATCGCCTTGCGGGATCTTGCTATCTTATATTTTATGGTTTCAGAACTTTTACCATACTGAGATTCCAGTTCTCACTCATATTATTCTCATGTTTTTCAGATGCAGGTTCAAGTTCTGAATGACAGGCGAAGCATCCGATTATTCCTTGAAGTCTTAGAAGTTTTCCGATTTGAGTGGTCATTTCTTTTATTGTTGTATTATTATTATCAAGTATATGTCAAATGGAGAATTAGTGAAGTTGTAAGTCAAAGGTAGTTATGTATGTACATAAATGTATTTTATTGTTAAGGTTCCGACCTAAGCTTCGCAGGTCTCATGTTTTGAGTCATTGAACCTATGTTGTATATATATATTAAAGTTGTTGTAAGTTTATGTTTATTGGCTCTATTTTATTGTATCACGGTTATAATTATACAGTTATATATTGGTTTTTGAAACTTAATAATTATGTATTAAATTGAAATTAATGAAGTAATATCTTGATATTCAATAATTATGTTGTGGGCATGATTAATGAATATATAGGGTGTTACAACATCAAATTTCACTAAGAAGTACCCGTAACCAACATCCATAACATGATAGCCTCCTTTAATTTGATCTTCCAGATTCCTCTAAGCTTATGCACCATGTAACTAAAATGTTTCCCCAACTCCTTGATGATAATTGCGTCCTTGTATGGTTTAGAGAGCGCCTCTCTTACCTCATTAGTGAAGGTTACACTCGGGATATCTTCATTATCCAGTGCAAAGATCTTTACCATGCTCTCACCAACTAGAGAATTAGCAATGCTCTGAGCTTTTGTTGATGACGATCCGACCACTTTGTCTCGGAAGGAGACCCTTTGGTTTGGGAATCATGTCATGCTTCCCTCCACTCTCTCCCTTCCCATTTCCCACCTCCTTTTCTCCTGATACACACCCCAAAACACGCTCCCCTTATTTACACCGTCGACAATACCGGAAGCCTCAACGTGTATACCCCTCGTAACCTCGACCTTAGCCCCGCTCTCACCACTCACCACTCTCCTTCTCCCTATTTTTAGACATGTTTATGAATAAATTATTATTTCTATTGCTGAAAAATTAGACAAAATTTATCATTAAACACTGAAACTAATAAATGCTTACGAAAAATTGCATTTTTTTTTATAAAACTAACCAAACATTAAGAGATTGTTAGCCTCCACTCCATTAACTTCAAACCTTTAACGTCATTCCACTTCTATTTTATTGATCTCCTTCCTAATCCATCATAACCATTTCCAACCTTTTTTTTAAATATTCTACCGCTCTACAGCGTTGTTTTTAGATAGTTGGTTGAAGCTCTTGATCCTCAAAGAAAAAAAGTACAAACAAAACAAACAAACAAAAGAAAGCTAATAAAAACAAACAAATAAAACTCAACAACAAAACACCTCAAAACAAAGCTCAACTAACTAGTAATCAACTCTTGTAAATCCCTAAACTTCGACAAACCACCACTTCAAACGTTTTGAGTAAATTGTGTCCCTAGCTGAAAAACATGAGCACAACAAATTTACAACACCGCACAAACTTCACCTCTAGAATCCCAAACTTAGAAGAATAAAATTACGAACTAAAACCACTAAAAAATTGAAGGGGTTTCATGCTTTTTTGGTGCTATATGTGAAAAACGAACTAGATTCACGGTTTGGATTTTCCTTTATTTATTGTTGAACTATCGTCATAAGTTTTTGTTCTCTAGCGATTTGGATTCGTTAAAATTAAATGAGAAACAAGTAAACAACAGTACAATAGTCCCAAAAGGAAGCCCAATCAATTCGCCAAAAATGACAAAGGTGGGTTTCTACTTACTACTAACTCTAGGATTCACATATCTAATATCTTAGATCGACATTCTTAGATTTCCCACGGTACCATATATTTCCATTTAATTTTGATTTGTCTAGTATTCAATTTACTAGTCTAGTTAAGGAAGTATTGAATTATCGAATATTGTAATACACAGGAACTCATTGATCAATAGACCTTTAAATATATTGTTCATATTTATCATGAATTAGTCTTTAATATGCTAAACTAGAAAATGTTTTGGAAAACAAAAAACAAAATACTCATTGTTGAGGTCGAATCCTCAACGATTGTCCAAAGGACTTCGAAAGGGGGTCGAGATACGAGGTTTGGGACAAGAAGGTGTGCCTTCGATGACAAACCCTACGGCGTGGCCGAGAGTTATAGCCGAGAAGGGGTTGTTGTGGAGGTGAATAGCTCTAGAAGCCCAGAATAGGGTTATGGGATTCTAGATCTATTAGAGTGAGGTAGGTTAAGAGAGTGCGTACCTTGAGGGGGTGATGCCCCCTGCTTATATAGTTGTGGGTAGTTGAGATCTTTTTGG
>JASCZI010001464.1:0-15021 GCA_036250425.1 Stylosanthes scabra
GAGAGGAGAGAGTGACGAGAGAGTGAGAGAGTGAGAAATGAAGGCTGCGGGACGGGCTATTTATAATGCCCCGAACTGGCTGCAGTTCGCCGAGACATTAGGCGAACTGAGCCCATGGTCACAGTTCGCCTAGTGTCTCGGCGAACTGTGACCAAATTCAGTTGGATCCCCGTAATTAATGTGATGTTAATTTTTTTTGGGAAATAAAATATTTATTTATTTTATTCCAGAAAATTTTCCCTGCAATCCATTTCATTATGACGAGAAGTATGTTTGAAATTATAGATATATCCAAGTGTGTTGGCCGGTTAAGTTGGAATTCCATCTTGTTTACGGAGCAATCCATGAGTGGCAAACTCTTAAATGAACACATATGTGGTGGATTAGTCTTTGGACTATCAATTGAGAAATATAATGAGATTAAAAAAATATAAATAAATAAATAACTTGTATAATTTTGATTATGAAATAAAAAAATTTATCAAATTAGGAAAAGAAAAAAATATGTAGTGTTGTCAATAGCGTCAATCTTACGTAAGCTTGGTCCTAACTTCATGGTACTTTACAATTTACAAAATCAATTATAGACAGTTTAAAGACAAGGTGCTGATAATCTAGGATTGTTCCATATCAATTTCATGTTCAAGCTAAGTGATGACAATAAACACTGATGATTGGATGGAGAAATTTCTGTAAGAAACAAACCGACATAACGCTTTCCAACTGTCAGTAACTGCTTCTCCCTGTGGCCCTAATAAAACTATATCTATATATCTTACATAATTTTGTGGCATACTCATATGATATGAAAATGAAATGCCACCTATCTTGCTTCCAAAAAGCTGTCTGTAAAATCATTATTTGAGAATAACTTATAACTACTTGACGAAGAACCATCACCTCCCATCTCTCTCTCTGTAAAGAATCCTGGCATTTTAGGTTCAGGCAATGCACACTCACTGCTCAACATTAACACCACTGTTGACATGCTTGGTCTATCATCTGGATTTTGTTGCACACATAGTAGCCCTACATTAATTGATCTTACTACTGCAGATAAATCTGGTGTGTCTTTTATTGCTCCACAAATTAATTCATAGCCTTTGCCTTCCATGAACAATCTCCATGCCTACACATTATTAGTTTTGTGAACAATTTTATTAATTCAAACAACAAGCTTGATTATTCTAATAATTCAAATCCATACTTACATGTCCCAGAAGATTAAAATGGTGATCTTGATGATTGAATCCTTTATTTCTCTTTCCACTCACAATCTCCAATACCAGTACACCAAAGCTAAATACATCAGATTTGGTTGAATACACTCCATCAATTACATATTCTGGTGACAGATATCCACTGCATATTCATTAAAATAAATAAATCAAGGTAATTAGTTAGGTCATGTTATTCTTATTCACCATTATGTTCATACTTGTTATACTTACTAGGTTCCAACGACATGTTGGGTATTTGCTTCAGCTTCATTCCCACCAAAGCTTCTAGCCAATCCGAAGTCCGAGATTTTCGGGTTCATTTCGTCGTCTAACAATACGTTAGCAGCTTTGAGATCTCTATGAATTATTCTATGTCTTGAATCTTGATGAAGATAAAGAAGACCCCGAGCAATCCCATTGATAATGTGCAAACGTGCTGGCCAATCCAATAGCATGCCCTTCTTTTCATCTGTTCATAAGATTATAGACTGAAACAATCATACAAGGACACTAACCATTTAATTTCAAACTAAAATGTATCATTCACAAATGAGAATACAGTTTAAGGATTTTGGAGTCAGACCAAAGATGAAGAAGTCCAAGCTTTTGTTTGGCATAAATTCATAAACCAATAGTCTTTCTTCTGCTTGAATGCAGCATCCCAGTAGCTTCACTAAATTTCTATGCTGGAGTTTGGCAACATGCATAACTTCATTTTTGAATTCCTGGAGTCCTTGTTGCGAATTTTGGGAGAGCCTCTTTACAGCAATTTCTTTTCCATCTTCTAGAATACCCTGAAAGTAACAACAATTTGTTTTAACAAAATTTGTTTGACATAGTTTGATAGGTTTCAACATTCAGTAAAACTATTCCAAAATGCAGAGTTATAGGGGAAAAAATTCTACAAGTTTAGTGTGAAAGATAAAATCAATCAAGAATATAATATTAAGAATTCTAGGCTCTAGAATGACATTGACACCATTTGGTTACCTTATATACTGATCCAAAACCACCTTTCCCTAGTATGTTGTCTGTTGAGAAATTGTTTGTTGCTGAAGTAATTGTAGAAATATCAAACAAAGGTAATTCTAGATCTCTGTCATGGTGATCACTTGTTGCTCTTGCTTCTTGATTTTGTTTCATCTGTCCTGAAATGTAGCATGTGGTGTTTAAATTAGAAAAAACAATATAGAAAGTAGAAAAGAATTTGTAGAAAACTGTCTTACTTTGCATAACATACACAAGAATCAAGAATCATATATCTTATAATTACTTACTGGCATTCTGCTTTCTCTTCCTTCTGTAAAAGATGAAGGCTAAGCATAGAATTAGAACACCAAAGGACAACAAAGTAGAGCCTATGATAATAGTCTCTTGCTTCCTGCTTTGGGATTTGTTGGATTTATTTCCTTCAATGGCTTCCAAGCATGCAGTTAAAAGAAACACAGAGAAGTTAGGAAACACCGAACAGTCAGAAGAAATTTTGAAATTAATAACGATAAACAATGTACCTAGTTCTGTTCTTGCCATCCTTATGTAAATATCTTGAAGAGAAGTACTCAACTGTTTCATATCCTTTAAATTACCAAACCAAAGTAAGCAACCACTTGTCCCATTACTAACATCCAGAGGTGAATAAGCAGTACAAGAGCAATTCTTCAAGCACAAGTCTCTACAATCATCAAGGTTTATACTTCTATTATACCATGATTCGTCAGTGTCAGGCAATTTCAGACTTGAATACTTCAAAAATCCATCTTCACGGCAATTCAATGCTGTTCTTCTAACACAGCCACCACTAGATATATCTTCTGTTTTCTGCACAAATCTATAATCCAAGCAATCACATAGAGGAAAAGTGTTGGTGTTGCATACAGCATATGCACCACATGTTGCATAGTAATCACAATCATCCACTGGCAACTTAGCAAAGGGAATCCAATCCATTTTTTCGTCGTTCCAAGTACTTCGGAGGCTGAATCCGTCCGGTGTTAGCATTACCTTGTGAAAAACTGAATTGTTGAGAAGCTCATATATGTAGTACACTTCTTCTTCAGTTACAACAAAGTTGATCCTAAAGATTGTTGTTTTCTTCCACTGAGGTGCTCTTCCACTGAACTGAACACCATTCCATGATCCAACACGATATCTTTTCACCGTGCCATCTCTTATAAACATTTGTGGAAATCCATGAACATCAACTTCAGAATTATACCTCCCCGGAGATGGATCATCAGAGCTTTTCCATGATGACAAGTACCTGTTTAGCCCTGTAACTAGATTTCTTCCGAATTTCTGTCCAGGTAGAAGTGTGTCACATGGATAATCAAAACTCTGCCACAAAAACTCATCAACATTGTTGTTGTTGCTTTTCTCCTGCACAATGAAATTTCCAGAATTCAAAAGCTTCGCGATCGGATGCTGTGCTGCTGCAGGCCTTGTTGTGTTGGAGGACCAAATGACAGTCTTGTTATGGTTGAGAAGCTGAAGGATTCCGGTGTTGTTAACCGTCAAAAGCCCTGAAGAGTCAGTTAGAGGTTTGTTTCTGTTTGCAACCCATACAACTGTGAGTTTAGGGACTTTGTTATACCAGATTCCAACATAACGGTTCTTGGAAGTTCCAGGGCTGAAGAATCCCAATGCAAAAGTTTCATCTGCTGAAACTAAGGTCTCACCATCACTGATAGACTTGAGTGTGTCAATAGTATCTCTTGTAATAGAATCTGCCATTATATTCAGCAGAGAGAAGCATAATAGAAGCAAGGTAAAACCTTCCATTTTTCTTTTTTCTTCAGTATGTTGTCCTAATGATAATGAAAATTTGAGAAAATGGAATATTTGGCACTAGCATCTTATTTTAACCTCCGACAGTAATCAACTTCATGAATATCATTACTACTGAAGTGTGTAAGAAGAGATTAAGATATTGATGGAGGTTTAGTGATGAATAACGTGCCACGTGATGCATGCTAATTAATGAACCAACGAGTTTTGGTGGAAATTAAATTTCACGTGGGCTTGAAAACATGAACACGACGTCGTTTTCGTATGAAACGTCCAAGTTATATGGACTATATGGAGTGAGGAAACTAAAGACAGAAATGAGACTTGAGAGTTGCCGGTCAAGAAGGGAATTACTTTGCCTTGTGTTATACTTATCAAGAGGAAATTCAAACAATTAATTACCCTCCTGTAAATCATCCTCACCTATGTTACGAGATAGAGATTAGGTAAGGTCAAGTGCCACCTATCTTAATCTTATCTTAATAGTATACAATTAGGAAGTTCAATTGCTAAGGTGGCGTTTAGAAAATGAATTTTGAGGGCTAAATACTGTATTATTGTTTTTACGTTGGGTCATGTATGACTTTGGACACTGAAAATTAGTCGGTATGACTTTTGACCGGTCACTTTGCCGTTGATGCTGGATTGCTGGCTGCAATAATGCAAAAATTATTAAGCTAAATTACTTAGAAAAGCATAGATCGATCCAACACTAACTACATTTCAATTCTCACGCGAGTCTATAAAATAGTACTAGAAAGAGTGCAAGACTGACTACTCTCACATTGCTATACAATACAAGATTAAGATGGGAAACGTCTCTTTCTCAGTTTCTTCCCTCTCCCGTTTCTTGATTATGCTTACACTAATCATACTTGCTCATTTCTTCATCCTCCTTTCCACTCAAGTTCCTCCAGGTACGCATGCATCATCATTCACACCACACACCACACACCATAATATTAATTATTCTTATTTCTTTTTTCCCCTCTGGCTTTTACAGTATTTTCAAATAGGACACCTCTTTTCTCCCCCCCATCTCCGACCACCAACAGAGGACCAGGTCAGACTCCTTCCACACATGACTGATTTGACCTCCTTCATAACAATCTTGATTTCAACAGCTATTTCCTTAATTGCTGTAAGTGTTCATGCACATGCAGCCATCAGCCATGTATATTAATAAAGTGTGGCTACTATTATTATTAGACTTGTGAGTTTTCAATATATTACATATACTTTAATTAACTATGTTATTTAATTTAGAGCATATATATACAAGAATCTCTGGATCCCCCATATGAAATTCTACCTATCTAGCCTCCAAAATGCTATCTGTGACATCATTGATTGAGCATGTTCTGTTATTACTTGAACCAGAACCTTCATCAACCATTTCTCTTTCTGTGAAGAATCCTGGCATCTTAGGTGGAGGTAGTGTGGATTCACTACTCAACATTTGAACAACAGATGACATGTTTGGCCTCTCATCTGGACTCTTTTGCACACAAAGTAATCCCACATGAATTGATCTTAGCATTGAACATAAATTTGATTTATTATCTCTTAGTGGAGCATAAATTATTTCATACCCTTTCTCTTCCATAAATAGTTTCCATGCCTGCATATTTTGCAAAGCTTGTGGTTAAATTAAAATTAGAATCATATATAATATAAGAATTTAGTCACACACTTACATGTCCTAGGAGATTAAAGTGGTGATCTTGATGAATGAATCCTCTATTTCTACTCCCACTTACTATTTCCAACACCAAAACTCCGAAACTAAATACATCAGATTTTATTGAGTAAACTCCATCAATTATGTACTCTGGTGATAAATATCCGCTGCACAGGAAAAATAAAATGAAAGATCAAATCAAATTCATATTAATAATCAGCAAAGCATAAGAGACTTACTATGTTCCGACAACATGTCGTGTGTTTGCTTTAGTTTCGTTCCCTCCGAAACTTCTGGCGAGTCCAAAGTCTGAAATTTTTGGGTTCATTTCACCATCCAACAAAACATTGGCGGCTTTGAGATCTCTGTGAACTATTCTATGTCTTGAATCTTGATGAAGATAAAGAAGGCCTCGAGTAATCCCATTGATAATGTGAAAGCGCCTTGTCCAATCTAGTAACATACCCTTCTTTTCATCTGTCCACAAGGTATCCATATGTAACTTTCTTGTAGTAAGTTTATAAAGCAAAGTTGAATGATCAGAAAGGTTTTCTGAAAACAAACCAAATATGAAGTAATCCAAGCTTTTGTTGGGCATAAATTCATAAACAAGCAATCTTTCTTCTGCATAAATGGAACATCCTAGGAGTTTCACTAAATTCCTATGTTGAAGTTTGGCAATATGCATAACTTCGTTTTTGAACTCTTGGATTCCTTGGCTTGAAGTCTGTAAGAGTCTCTTAACTGCAATTTCCTTTCCATCCTTTAAGACACCCTGAAAGTTGTAACAATAATATGTACAATGTAACAATTTCATATGATTCTCTATAGCTGTAATTTGTAAAACAAAAGTAAAATGGTTCAATTACCTTATATACCGGACCAAAGCCACCTTTTCCCAGAATGTAATCAGTTGAAAACTTATTTGTTGCAGAAGAAATTATGGACATATCAAACAAAGGCAATTGTAGATTTTCCTCATGTTGGTCACATATTACACCTGCATAATAAGTAGCATCATGTTGATGTGTAAATGCAGAACATGTTCTGTTTTCCCACATTACTTAAAGGCATGTGAGAAATTACATAGCTACCTTTTCTTAGCATCTTCCATCTAAAGATGATGAAGGCCAAGCATATGGTTAAAACACTAAAACATAACACACAAATTATGATGATGGTCCTTTTCTTTCGGATGTTTGATTTGTGTGATTTATTTTCCTGAATAGCTTCTACAAGAAGAAGAAAAAAATGAATAAACAATTAATTAATAAATGTCAGAAAATTGATAGAAAAGAATAATTAGAAGATAGTTATACCTAGTTCTGTAGCAGCCATTCTTATGTAAATATCTTCAAGAGAATCTGGACTCAAATCTTTAATATCATTTAAATCACCAAACCACATCAAACAACCACTTGCACCTTCACTTATATCCAAAGCTGCATACGCCATACATGAACAATTCTTCAAGCACAGCATCTTACAATCTTCAATGCTGATATTTCTACTAAACCATGATCTTTCTGTGTCTGGAAATTTCAGGCCTGAGTACTTCAAAAACCCATCTCCATAACAATCCAATGAAGTTCTCCTTACACAACCATCTGATAATAAACCTTGCTGCTTCTTATTATCATTATCTTGCACAAATCCCTCCAAACAACTACACATTGGATAGTTGTTTATGTTACAGCTAGAATAAGCTCCACATGTTTCATAGTAGTCACAATCATCCGCCGGTAGCTTTGCCAAGTTAGTCCAACTCATTGTGTCTGTATTCCACTCGCTTCGCTCGTTGATTCCCTCCGGCGTTAGGAAAACTCTATGCGGGATTGAACTATTGATAAGCTCATACATGAAATATATCTCTTCCTCATTAGAAACAGTTATATATCTAAAGGCAGAGTTTCCTTTCAATTGCGGCGTTCCACTGAATTGATCTCCATTCCATGATCCGGCACGAAATATTATGGATGTGCCTTCTTTAAGGACTAATTGAGGATAACCTTTGATATCAAATTGTAAAGTATAACTACCCGGAAACGGATCATCCGAGCTGTTCCACGAGGTTAGAAATCGATTCTGTCCTGTTTTTAGATTCCTTCCTAACTTCTGTCCAGGCAAGAGAGTGTCACATGGATAATCAAAACTTTGCCAAGCGAAATCTTCTTTGGTAGCACCATTGTTGCTGCTTTCTTGCACAACAAGATTCCCTGAATTCGAAAGCTTTGCGATCGGGTTCAGGAGGGATCTTGTTGTGTTGGAGGACCAAACAAGACTATTGTTATGATCAAGAAGGAGTAGAATTCCGGTGTTGTTGAGCTTCAAAACCCCGGAAGAGTGAGTGAGGGGTTTTTCTCTGTTTGCAACCCATGCTACTGTCTTTGCTGGATCTTTGTTAAACCAGATTCCGAGGTAACGGTTCTTGGAAGTTCCAGGGCTGAAGAATCCCAATGCAAAAGTTTCATCTGCTGAAACTAAGGTCTCACCATCACTGATAGATTGCAGTGAATCAATGGTGTTCCTTGCAGTGGAGGCAACCATGCAGTTCATCAGAAAGAAGCAGAATAGAATGACTTTAAAGCCTTCCATTTGCTGTGAAAATATGAGTCTGTCTCTCTATAATCAGAAAAAGCATAAAATGTGTTAATATAAGGTTTCATGAAATTGCCTTCTCTGTCAAAGTTGAAAGTTGCTTCCCAAAAAAAAAATAATTGTGTTGCGTAACAAGAATTTGTCAATTGTTCAGATGGCCTGATTAGGTATATTATTAGTCAATAATTATAAGACTAAATACTTATCAGTTAGTAGCTTGTTTTATAGCATGTGTTTTATATATTAGGATCAAAATCAACCTGTTGATGATATCATGCATGCCACCTAATGTTACAAAATACATACTTAATTACGTGTGAGAAAATTAAAATTGAAAAAAAGAATGATAAGTGATTTACCATTATTCCTGTATATTAGAGTATTTAAAAAGAAAAATCTTAGAGGGAGGCAATAGAAAATTAATGTCATTTTTTCTTCTTTTCTCTTTTTCCTTTTATCACTCACTATTTCTCTAATTATACTCATTGACTCCTTATTGGTCTCCTAATGTTGGTTCCATAGCATTATTCATTTAAAAAATATATATAGAAAAGCCCGATAATGCTTCCATAGATATAGATGTTAATGAGTTGAAGTATGATTTTGAATAAAGATAATGTTACGGTGAAAAGAGAATGATGAGTGAAAAGTGAAGATTACTTTATTTAGTAAAGAATAAAATGCAAAACAAAATTTCATCATGTGCATCATGTTTTTTCTAAAATTAAAAAAAATCTTCACTCTTTATCTATTATCATTTTTCACAAAAAAATACCCGTTGAATAATTTTATGAAAGCTTAAAATTTTTACAAATTTATCTATTCTCCATACCATTAATCATTACTAATAATTAGTAATTGAATATCATACTTTAATACATACTTTTAATATTGATGACTAATGAGGAAAAAAATTATGATCACTATCTAATATTTTTCGTAATAAAATTCGTAGTTACGTAGATGCATGGTAACAAGGAAATGGTTTTGAAATCTGTCTATAAAATAAAAAGTCAACAAGATGAAATCATGAAATAGAAGACGAATTGAATTAACTAAGATTTGACTCCTATTTCATAAGATTATTATTAATCGAATATTTGTTGTCAGAAAGTTTCCTCAACGCCGTAAACACAAAAACACTTCTATATATCACTTGCTTTCTAACGTGGCTTCACATCATTGAGCCACGGCACATCACAAAATCAACCATGGATAAAATATTATTGAACAAGTCTTTCTTTTTTACATGGTTGAATAAATTATTCATTGTAGTAGTATCCTAGATCCCTAATGCAATGTATCTACACGTGGAAGCTTTATATTGATCAAATGAAATATATTACATACCTTAAAATCATAAAATGAAGAAAAAGTAGGCGTGTCCGATTGGAATTTCCTTTTAATTAATTGGAATAATCTTCCCGCATTTCATTTTTAATTAAACAATAATATTAATGATAACACCATTGATTTCGCCTTAAACTACTTATTACTACACTACAATAATACATCATGGCATATACATTGTTAACAAGCATGGCCATAATTGATAGAATAGGAGAGAGAAAAAAAAAGGACTAATAATTAATCGATTTAGCAAGCTTTAGATATTGTGACATGGTGCAAGAAAAGACTGCTAATTAATTGATTTAATCAACCATAATCCACTATCGGGGTTCTAATTGTGTAACACTTATTTCGTTAGCTGAAATAATAGATTGTTGGTTGGCAGAAGAAACAGCTTGAAGAAGAGAAGTCTCGGTGAGGAAAGAAGGCTCCTTAGGTTGGGGCAATGCAACCTCACTGCCCAACATCATAACCACATTTGACATACTTGGTCTATCCTCAGGATGTTGTTGCACACATAGAAGACCGATCTGGATGCAACGCAATGCTTCTAATTCATCATATGAATCCTCCATGCTTGAATCAGTTAACTCTAGACCCTTCTTTTCTTTCCATAATGTCCAAGCCTGAAATTAAACATGTGATGATTCAATGAAATACTAATAATACATGTCATATTCCTTAAAAAAAAAGTAAATAAATTTCTTTTTTTAAAAAAAAAAATCATTTTCACTTACTTGTCCAATAAAATTTGTACTTGTACCTACGCGAAAAATCATCTTATTTCTTTTTCCGCTTACTATCTCCAAAACTAATACTCCAAAGCTAAATACATTGGATTTTATTGAGAATAGTCCGTAAATATCATATTCAGGAGCCATATAACTGCTGAAACGAATAAAAAAAGATGGTTTGGTAAAATTAAATACAAGTATACAAGTTACATTGAGTCATATATGAATTTACTATGTTCCAACGAACCTATTTGTGTTTTCTTCAATTTGATTTCCTCCTAAAGACTTTGCCATCCCAAAATCAGAAATTTTAGGATTTAACTCGTTATTAAGTAACACATTATTAACTTTTAAATCTTTATGTATAATCCTTAATCGAGAATCTTGATGAAGATAAAGCAATCTTCAAGCAACACCACATATAATGTTAAAGACCAGTTTAAAATAATTCTACCATCCGTGCGACCTAGTTATATATACAATTAAAAGTATTATTCACTTAGCAAGCCACATAGAAATTGTTGAAGAAAAGGATGTAAGAAGAATAGATCACCAAGAAAGGAAGAAAATTTCTAAAGGAAAATGAAGATAAAAGAGGATGGATTAGCTAGCTAGGTTAAGAAATTCAAACCAAAGATAAAGCTGTCTAGGCTTTTATTGGGCATGTATTCATAGACAAGCATCTTTTCTCCTTCTTGAATACAACAACCAAGAAGCTTAACTAAATTGCGATGTTGAAGTTTAGCAATTAATAAAACTTCATTCATAAACTCTGTCAACCCTTGTCCAGAACTAGAACCATGTGAAAGTCTCTTCACAGCAATATTTTGTCCATCTACTAGAGTTCCCTGAAAAATATAATTATTAAATTATTATATATGTTCATTATATCAAACCAATACGTTGACTAGACAAAAAAAAAAATACGTTGACCATTTAATTTTACCTTATACACGGTCCCAAATCCACCATTTCCAAGTTTATTATTAAGGGAAAAGTCTTGAGTTGCTTTTACAATTGTAGCAAGGTCAAAGATAGGAAGATCCAAGTAGTCTTCATGATATGCATAATCATTATTATTCTTCTTAACTGTAAATACATAATAATATTATGACATTATTATATAGAATTAGCCCTCTGATGAGAGAATTGTATCTGTATATATGTGTGTGATTATTGTTGATGAAATCCACATTCATGATAATTTGCACTCTAATGTCCATATAATTGTTATGTATCAAAATTAAAATTATTATTGTAACATACATGAAACGAAAAGTGATAGAAAAAGAAAACAAATTATAACTGGAAAAGATATATTATTGCTTTTACACACACATAGCACAATTAACTACTAACTTATTTTATTGCTAATTTTTAATATGCAAATCATTTTTTTTCTCCACTATATATATATAGCTATGTAAATGTAACTTTGTAACATGCATGATATTATTAGGGTGCAATGTATTAGGTTGGACCGGTGTACCTATCTAACTGGCTAACACTGAATATGAATGATGTTCAACAACATCCTATTAAATTTAATGCCCGATGGCAACATACACTAATGATAACGACAAACTTGGCATTCTCATTCTGTGTCAATGGTGCCAATTCCTTATAATAAACTATTAATCAATTCAAAGATACATCTTTCAATAAAAGTATCTGTTTAGCCAAGATTTAAAAACATTTTTAAAAAACAATTTAAAAAACAATTTAAAAGAAATATTTTTAAAATAAAAACCAATGATAATAACAACAGAACTACAATATTATAATAATTTTTTTTTATCAGCACTTAAATAATTAGAATATTTTCATAAGTTAAGATTTGAAAAATAGTTTAGATGTATTAGTAAAATATATATAGTAACTAAAATTATGGATTGATATAAATTAAAATTATCCTGCGGTTATAAAAAATTGGTTGTGAAACACACCTATATTCAGCGGTTAGCAATAATAATAATAACAATAATAATAAGCGATTACATACCTTTGCTGCTTATTATTCTCTTGCCAATGTAACAAAATACCAAAATCATGACAAGAGCCGAGGCAATGGTGCTGATCACTATCACTGCTGCCTTCTTTTTGTGGTCTTCTTTCCCACCATCTTCGATCGCGATAAATTAATAAATAATAATAATCATTGCAATAAAATAGAGTGATTGCAAAGTGAATAATAATAATAATAATAATAATAATAATAATAATAATAATAATAATAATAAAAATTTTTTATGACTAGTGAAATTAATTTATTATAATTAATAATATATTTATATATAGTAAATCTAAAAATATGGGTGCAAAATATGTATAACATCGGCGTAATATTTGAAAAAATATATATGCAAAATATAATAAGTATGGGTGTAAAATGAGAAAAATAAATGTGTAAACTACTTAAATTATGAGTGAAAAATATATGTCAGTTATATGCTAATTAAAAATTAATAAATTCTGCTTGCCATATAGTGTTTTTCTAATAATAATAGAGAAATTCTCCATAATCAATAAAATTAATTTATTATAACCAGCAAATATAACCAGCAATATATTTATATATAGTAAGTTTAAAAATATAGGTGCAAAATGTGTATAACATGGGTGCAATGTATAAAAATATGTATGCAAAATATAACAAGTATGAATGCAAATAAGATAAATAAATGTATAAACTACTTGAGTTATGGATGTAAAATATATGCTGGTTATATACTGGCCAAAAATTAATAAATTCAGCTGGCCAGAGTGTTTCTCATAATAATAATAATAGGTGCTTGCTCCGGTACGTTGGTTAATTAAGACGTACCGATACGCAAATTTAAATGAGCCAGTATCATATCGACACGTAGGATTGCATTTTTATCGTCGGCATTTTATTTTTTTAATTTTTTTATTGAATATTTATATTATTGCATAGTTTAAAATACCCATATACTCTAATTAAAAATCGAATTTATCCCCTTAATCCTATTTGTCAAAAGACTATATAATCCTTACTTTATGTAATATACTCATATAATTAAAATCACACGTTAAATCAATAAAAACATAATTAAAATAATAAAAATAAAAACCCTAAACCTCAATCACCTCATAATTGAAGAACCTAGTGTCCCTTCTTGAAGAACCACCGCCGAACTTCCTTCTTCTCCGGCAGCCCTCACGACTCCTTCTTCTCCGGCGAAGCGGCAGTTCATTCTTCTCCGCTGCCGCCTCTGTGCGACCCTGCTTCTGCGCTTGCGTCGAGAAGCCATCACTGCTCGCCACTGCTGCCAGTGCCTCCCTCCAAATCACGTCCGCCGCAGCTTCTGCCCTGCTACTGAAGGTGGTCTTCTGCCCCCCTTGCTTTTAATTCTGTTGTCTTGTGTAAACCTCGGAGACCAAGCTTTATTATATACTATTGAACCAACTCTCTTGTTTGTTGCAGCCTGCAGCAGGAACCCCAGTACCTGGCAAGGGTGTTGTCACCTGCAAGTTCCCAGCTGATCCAACAGTCGCATTGGGTTATCTTTCTTTTGCATTTCTGATTGTATCCACTGTGGCCGGATACATGTCTCTCTTTTACCCTTACAAAGGGAAGTCTGTTCCACAAGGTGTTCTATTTAAGCACTAGCTTCTTAGTCTTTTTCAATGGTGTAGTGTAAGTGTTGTTTCCTTATGCTTTCTTTTTCCTTCGTTAGTTCTTATGATGAAATTTTCATGTGTTCTTCCCTGTTCATAAAATAAAGTTATGTTTGGTTGAGAGGGGAATGTCATAAAAAAAGAAAATTGAAGTGGAAATTTTCATGGCTACACTCTAATTTTATATATCAAACTCATGTATCACTCTAATTTTAAATTTTTGTGTCAATTCAGTGCTTCTATTTGTATTACAGTGATGGATAAAAAATTTGATGTGATTCTTAGTGTTAATCCTTTATGCTGAATCAACATTACTATGTCCTCCAAGTGTTTGATATATTTCCTCATCCAAAACTTTCATAAATTTGTCCATGCTGTTGAACAGTTTATCTTCCTATTAATGATTCTTCAAGTCTCTAATTTTAGGATTGTTATTTATTTATGTTAATGATGGTAAAAGTAGTTCTCAGGGGTTGATGAAATACGATGTGTTTTGATGGTGTCTTTAGGCCAAGCAGGACAGGGAGCAATCCAGATAATCATAGTTGTAAGAGACCTCAAGAAGTTGAAACATTCAGTGTCCATGATGAAAACCTGTATCAGAAATCAGTGAGAAAGCTTTTTCTAACTATTGTCTTTTCATGGATGAATGTGTCATAGAGAACTTCCCACGGTACATTCCAAATTCACTTTCTCCAACTCCACCAAATGGTAGAATATCCTAGTAATTTGATTATATATGGTTGTGTTGTGTTGGTAAAACTTTTAATTTAATTTGTTTTCCCTTTTCACTCCAAGTAGTTGGCCCTTGATTAAAGTAAAATTTCTTGCATGAAATCTAACATAAGTGTTAAGTATAGTATTTGCTTGTATAGTGAGTAATTAGGCTTTGCTGAGTGTTATGTTAGTTAGCTAGTATAAATTTGTTAGTTTTGGCTTTACTGTGCTTTGCTGAGTCTGTTACTTGGCCTAGTATATAAGGGACTCTTCTTTCAGCAAGTGTTGTATTCATTCT
>JASCZI010001470.1:0-14961 GCA_036250425.1 Stylosanthes scabra
GTCGTTTCCATCTTTTAGCGCTTATCCTCAACTTCACAATGGTTGTCATTCATCAAAACCTAATAACACAAACTTGGCATGCATATAGTAACCATGTTTTACAAACTGTTGTTCATAGCAGTCGATAAAGATGATAACTTCTTCTATGCTTGCTTAATTTTGTTAGCTGCACAGATACATCTTATTTTTTCTATCGCTGCAATTCAATTTGTTAATCCTAATTTGGTTTTGTTATTTTAGTCAATAAGTGAGAAGAACAAGGAACATTCACGTCAGCACAAATTTTCACATCGAATGGGCCCAATCAATTTCGCAAGAGTACGAGCAGCCATGGTATAATTGTTGAATTTTTTTTACAATAACTCTTTTAGGTTATGTTATCACAACGTATTTTTACATTCTTAAAACTCTATTTTTTAGTGTAAAGCAAGTGGAACAATAAGGAGCCAAAGAGGTTTGAAGTATTCATCGCTATGGCACAAATTGAAAAAGGAAAAAACCTGATGAAGCAATTCAACATGCTATTGTACGACTTGAATTCCTTTTAATCAAGTTATGCATTTGGGGAGTTGATGTTTAACTATACATACACATTTATTCTGATCAGGAAGCCTTCGAAAGCCGGCAAGCTTCTAGTGAGAAAAAAGAGGAAGCTTTCCAGTCCTTATTCGGGAAAGAAAAGCCAGGACGGGTTAGGTGCTACGGAAGATCTATTACACAAGCTGACTTAAGAAGGCATGCTGAAGTTTCTGTTATCAAACAACAGCACCAAGAGGAAGTCTCTGCTTTGCAGAGTCAACTTGGAGCCGTGCAGACCCAATAGCAGCAGCAAGCAACCCAACAGCAGCAAGCGGAAGAGATTCATGGATTGCGAAAAATGGTCAAATTACTACTTCTTCGTCCTGAGCCGGACATGAGGCCAGAAGAAGTTGAGGCTTTGTTACAAGATGCGCAACACTCTTCGATTGATGCAAATAGTGCTCATGGTTCAACTCGTGTTCCAAACATGGGTGTGGTAAGCTCTTAACATTTATGCTCTTAGGATCTCATTTGGTTTTCAGTTTCCGTTGTTTACTACTGCAGTTTTGGAAGTTTCAAACATTTTATGTTACTAATTATTATTTCATACTATTGAGGATAATAGATATAATAAGTTGTAAAGTTTAGTTTCTGCTGTGACTAGTTAATTGGTTAGTCATTTAGTTAGTCATTGAGAATCTAGCTTCTTCATTTTCTTGAGCTAGTTAGGACTTTACCAATGTGTATATGGTTCCATTGTACTTGTTGATAATTGAGACATGTTAAAAGAAAATTCAGTATAAATCTTCTGTTTCTCTCTGATGCTGTTACATACTATTATGCAGGATAATGATGAGGATATTCATGAAGATTAAAGCTGTTGGTTATCATCATGGCATTTTCTTGGCAAGGATGAAGTAGTTGTAGTGTTAGTTAGGTGTTGAAAGATGGTTATTTTCATTTTGAGATATTATAACAGTAAACTCCCTAACTAGTTTATTTGGTGCATTTTTTGTAATTCACTTTGTTTATGTAGGTGTGAGATGTATGAACATTACAAAACATCTCGATATTTTTATTTCATCATATTATTAATATTATTTTATATTATTCCATATTTTTTATTTCTATTTTTTAAACTCCCTAACTGTTTTTTATTAAATATTATTATATAATAATCATATTAATCCAAGGTATAAGCTTCAGAACGTTTTTTCTTAAAAAAAAACAGAAATAGTATCATATAATAATCATATTAATTCAATATGTAAGCTTCACAACGTTTTTTTTTTCAAAAAAAAATCAGAACATTAGGCACCGCTTAAAAAGAGCTCTTATAGGTATGTAATAGTGATACGCTTTCTAAGTGATGCCTTTGCCTAAAAAAGTGACTCCTATTTTTTTCAATGTTGGCTAGAAAGTTTTATGAAAAGTGGCTCATTTAGTCCTCTAAATCACCACTTTAAAAGCGGCTTCGATTCTCCTATGGAAAAATGCTTCCTTTGATAATTGAAGCACTTTGAATAGGGTACACCCCTGAAAGCACCTCCTTAGCCAAAAAAGCGGCTCCTTAGCCTAAGGCACCATTTTTCATACTTTTGGAGTCATTTTTCAAGCGTGGCTGAATGAGTGATTTTCTTGTAGTGTTCTTACAATTTTAAGTTTCGCATATTTTGATGATATCGTTATGTAACGACAGGCTTATATGTAACTAAAGTAGTTAAAGAAGTAGTAGATTAGGTTTAGGTAAATGTACATTCCGATCGTAGGTGGTGTCGTGACATGCCAAAAATCGGGATGTTACACCGTGAAGTTTGATATAGAGAAATTCAACGAAAGGATGGTCTTTGACTTGTGGCAAATTCAAGTCAAGGAGCAATTGTTCCTTAAGCTAATCAAATTGAATAAAAAAAAATTCGTGCAAATATAAAAACATTGAATCCTATGGAACAACAACTCCAATTTCACATTTTTTTCTATCCATTATCATTTCAACTTCAATATAATAATGTAATTAAAAAAATTTAAATAAATTATACAGAAATACAAACATAAATTGATTTAAACAAGTTTCCTCTAACTTGCATTTGGTGGATCATTTCATGGCATTCCCAGCGGTGGTGGGAATGGTGGTTACGATGGCTGAAACAAAATTGGGGTTAGGGTTTTGCAAAATAAAAATTGGGATTAGGGTTTGACACAAAAGGAAAAATGTACCTTTCATAGAGGCGGCTTAGGTACACCCTTCAGACGGCATCGCGGCGGTGGTGAGGAACACGGACGGTGGCGTCGAAGTGATTGATGGAATTTGGAGGAGTGAGAGCGACGTGAGAGAGAGACTTACGGTGGCTTCCAACGATACTTACCTCTGCCAACACGAACGGTCGACTTACGGCGGCGGCATGGGGGTGGTGGGGTCGGGTTTGGTGCCTTCGGTGGGAGAACAGAGAGAAGAGAGACACGAGTTTGACTTGGGAGAACTGAGTGGGGGCTTGGGCTCTTCGCGGTATATGCGAGCTTTATCAACGGAATTACCGTCGGAAAAATCTGATGGTAAGTTTAAGTGGAACGCTGCGTTTTAAATTTGCCAGTTACCGTCAGATTTATCGCCGATTAATAGTATCTGACGGTAATTCTGACGATATGCTCCGCGCTTCTTGTAGTGTGCACTACCATGGAAGAGGATGAGATGTTAGTGGGTCCACAATTACACATGGCAATTGGTTGGCGGTTAATGCAAGATGTGTGATGGTGGAGTTTTGTTGATAGCTGAGAAACTTTCAGGGAAAGCCAACATGGAAACAACACCATAAAAATTTCAGCAAGGTTTGTTTGACATGTGCCGATGAAATTCTCAGAATAATTCTAAGTGGATGCACTTTTTATGGTGGAGTGTGATAGCTATAGAGTTATGATTGTCGGTGTTGACAATGCCATTATTTTCAATCAACGTGGAGATTGTTGCTTTTGGTTGAAAATAATGTGTATAAAAAGTTTCACTTCGCTTGATGTAGGAAATATGGGTGAGCCTTTATGCTATAAATAGAGGCTTAAGAGAGTGGAAGTGTGGGTGAGTCTTTATGCTATAAATAGAGGTTTAAGTGTAGCAAGTCAATACACATTATATGACTTTTAAATTCCTTCTTTTATTTTGGAGTTCTTCTCTTATAAGAGTGTGGATGGTGTAGTCATTGAGAGTGTGTGAGAGTGCTTGGTATCGGAGTAGAAAATATTGTGGTGTAATATTTTTCATAATATTTTTTTTGTTTGTCGTTTGGCAACGACCGTGGTTTTTTTCCCTATTTTTGGGTTTCCGTGTTAATTCTTTTGTGTTGTGATTGTGTTATTGTTCTTTCTTACTTCTTTATTTTAATTCTCCGTAGGATATGATCACGATGCCTTCTCTATTTTAATTTAATTTTTCGTGGAGTATGATCACGATGTCCAACATACTGTACCCCAACTTTCTTAAATTTGTAATTTCATTTTCCTATTCCCTAGCACCTTTATTTCGTTTTGATTATTATTTCGGATTTGGTAAATACCAACACACAACTTCCTTTTCAATTTTTCTTGAAAATTTCTTCACTTTAAAAGGCAGCCAAAGTTAGGTAGGTGGAATCCCTAACTGAAGAAAAGCTTCCTTTGTGGGGGAAAAAATGTCTCTTTCTTATTATACATCGATCGTGCTCACACTCATTGATAATGACCTTAAGAGAAGCAAGTTGATCAATGCAACTATCACCAAAATACAAATATAGTGGACATCTTAGATTTTTCGCCACTTCAGAAAAAAGGTTCACTTTTATTTTCCTCATAAATCCTAAGCACTCTACTATATATATAACACTATATTATCGTAGATGTCACCATTTAGAATCTTGCAAAATATACTTAACGTTAAGACTACTACTTGTGTGAGAAAATATATAGGAAATGCTCAAAATACTTTGGATTTTTCACATTTTATGATTGAGTATTATTTTTACTTTGCGTGTGTAATCAATGTGTTTAATTGATGACTCGACACAATCATGAATCATTAACGGGGTTACTTGTTTCAACTTCAACATCAAGCTACTAGAAGGACAAACACAAGTTGGGGACAGTTGGTGTTATATTGTATCATCCAAAGGAATAATAGATATCTTTAATTTCTTCTTGTTCCGCTGGCTGCTGAGTGTTAATGAATTACAAAAAGTTAAATGATAGATAATATAAAATCTAATGAGTATTCTAATGTACACTAATCCTTTTGATATTGAGAGTTTGAACAATTACAAAAAATATATATATACGAAATATATAATATTCATTTTGTAGTATGTGAGACTGTTTTGTTCAGAGTTTACAATTATTATTATTATTATTATTATTATTATTATTATTATTATTATTATTCGGTGTCTTGATTTACAATTATTTGAGACATAAATTTCGTTTAGAGTAAGTTCACATTTAATTTATTAAGAGTACTTCTCAAGGAAGAATTTTTAGTATATATTTACTTTGTGTTTTCTTTTTCCTTTTTATTTTTTGAATTTTGAATTTTTATGTTTTTGTGAAGAAAAAAATAATCAGTAATGCTACGTATATACTTACTTTAAACAACCAAATTTATTTCATCTTCTTCATCTTCAACTTCTCCAACAAAAAACGAACCGGATTTCTTAAAAAAAATGAATCTGATTTCTTTAAAAAAAAAAAAAACGAATTTCTTAACAAAACAAACCAATATTGCATTAAAGAAATGAATCGGATTTGTCTGAAGAAACAAAGTCTATTTAAAAAAACAAAGTGCAGTAAAGAAGAAACAAAGTCTATTTAAAAAAACTAGAGTAAAGTAAAAGAACCAGATTAATATTAAGAAACAGAATCTATGTAAAAAACAAAATACAATAAAAAATTAAACCCTCATTTTCTTCATCTTGCTCAAAAGGATTAAAAAGATAACAATAACAGAGATTGAGCGAAGGATACAACAACAAGGAAGAAGAAGAAGTACATTTCTTTGAAAAAAAAAATGAAGTACATTTCATTAAAAACCGAAGCAGGTTTCTTCTCCTTCTCCTATTCAAGAAACAAAGTCTATTTATAAAAAACAGAATCTGAGCCGGATTTATATAAAGAACGACGCACATTTCATTGAAAAAACGAAGCACAATTCTCCTCCTCTTCCTCCTCCATTATGTATACTTATTTTTCTTCCTATTCTTCTCCATTGTCAATATCATCATCATCGTAGTCGTCGCTGCTGTCATTCTCCTCCTTGTCGTCGTCGTTGTTGTCGTCGTCATTGCCGTCTTTTTCTCTTCTCTTCTTTGTTGCCTTCGTCCTCATTTTCCTTCTGCTCCTCCTTTTTCACCTCCTCATCATCGGAAATAACAGCAGAAGGAAGAAGGAGAAGAAGAATAATGAGAGAAACAAGAAGAAGAACAAGGAAGAAGGAAGAATGAATGGCGTCGTTGGCATGATTGGAGTTGAGAGCAAAAAAACTACGGTAACAGCAATAATAAAAAAGTTGCCTGAGAGAAAGCAACTTGGTTTGGCTTAATTATTTAAAATGCTTGATTGTGTGGATTATTTGAAAAATAATAGACAAACACGAAAAAAACATAAAACAAAAATAGAAAAAAAAACACTGATTATTCTTCGTAATTTATTTTCCATGATTAAATTTACTTTTTGGATCTTTATAAAAGAAGTTTTTGAAATTAATGCAATTAAATTTATTAAAGTTAATTACTTTGCATTTAAATTACCAAAATCTATGAAAACTTTTAATGAGAGTAGTTTCAGGCATACTCTAATGAGCTTTCAATACACATGTATGTGTATTCTGAAGCTAAACAATCACTTAAATCATAGAAATATTAGTTTGTTAAAGTGAATATTACATTGAAACGTACCTACTTATTACTAGTTGTGACTCAAAACAAAAAAGTTTTACGGGAAACAATTTAGAAAGAATGTATAAAAATGTGCATGACTTTTCATATGAAGGACAAAAGACATCGTTTATTAATAAGGAATGATGCTCCGTCTTAAATCCATTGACGACAAAAATACACATCATTTATGATAAACCGTAATGAAGCTTGGTTCACGGACAAATGTGTCTGACGGATTTTATTATTCATATGTATAGTTTAGTCATTAAAAAGATCATATATAGTTTTGTTCTTTGTAAAAAAAATTGTGTATACTTTCATCTATTGTTCCAAAAATTTATATCCATTATTCGGATATACATCATACAACATTAGCGTCACTAATTGTGGTCCAGAATGTTAATTTCCTTGTAGGATTTTGATTTCTAAACATTGAAATAGTTGAATCTCCTCCACTTGGATCTAATTTACGAGAAAATGAGGTAAAATTTGGGTTTAAGGCCTTCTTTTCCAAAGAAATATGCTTTTTTATTTTAATTATTTTGTGGATATATCCAATATCCGATTCGTAAATGTGCAGATTGAATTGGATTGGTTCGAGGGCTAAAAGTGCGGATGGATATAATCTACTAGTAAATAGCGACATAAATATTCAATTCAAAAACAATATGAAAGTAACACTAACACACTATAACAACAGGAACCATAAGCAAATAGAGCAAGTAAATTATCAATAAGCACACACCAAACTTTTTAGCATGAAAAATCCCCAATGTGAGAAGTAAAAATCACAGCTCATCCAAAATAACGAAATAGCTCAACCATAATTAAATATAATGTGCAAGAGAGTCATAAACATAACACAAATCGTGCATACAACAAGCCACACCACAAGAGTATCAAAGCTAACAAAATGAGAATGTAGAAAATGAAAACACCCAAAAACATGGGCTGATGTTCAAGGTTAATTTCTCCTACCATAAATTTTCAATCAAAATCTCCACTGTTCAAAATAAAAAAACAAATAAGACGAACACGCAGTCCAAATTTAAGCCAATCCAACATTAAATAAATGAGAAAATTTCGAACGAAGTTTTTGCTGTGTGAAAAAAACAAAAATGAATTTTCTTTTCCTCTCTTTTCATCTACTGTTTCTCTAAAAAAAAAAAAAATCCCCTCTTCTCGACTAGGTGAAGACTCTCGTCATCCCGGCATTCAAACAATATGTCTCAAGCTATCTCTTAGCAATGCTTCAGTCATCATATCAGCACCATTATTATCAGTGTGAACTTTCTCAAATTCCAACAACTTGAAATTTAACACATCTCATATCTGATAATACCTAACACCAATGTGCTTAGACCTTTTATGAAAAATGAAATTCTTAGCAAGATGAATAGCACTTTGACAGTCACAAAACAATACATAATGATCTTGTTTGAAACCAAATTCTTTAAATAACTTTTTCATCCACAACAACTTTTTTGTATATTTTGGTTGTTGCAATAAACTATGCCTTTGTGGTAGAAAATGCAATGCACTTCTGTAACCTTGATTGCTATGAAACAGTTTTCCCTGCAAACTTGACCAAATAACTGAAATATACTTTTGAGAATCAACATCTCCTACCATGTCTGCATTAGTAAAGTCAACTAATAAATGTTTTTCATCAAAACTTAAACTCAAGTTAATTATACCTTTGAGTCTCAAAATTCATTTAACAATATTCTAATATTCTTTACCCGGATTTGAGAAAAAATAACTCACAATACCAACTACATAAACAATGTTTGATCTAGTGCACACTATAGCATACATCAAGGTGAACTACTTGCCAGATCAATGGTTAATGTCTTCAGCTTAATGTAAACTGAAATAGGACTCCAACATAACAGAAAGAAAATGCAAAGTTGAAAACCAACTTGGCTCAGTCGCATCCAACTAAAAAATGCCCTAATTTAAATTGATATCCTTGTTAGGTAAATGTAAAATAAATTGATCACACTGTATAAGCATGATAGACCAATCGATTCTAAAATTTAAAATAAAGCTTCTTGAAAATAAAACAATCTCGTGGTGTTTTTCTATCATTCATTTTTTCCTTGGAATGACAAATTCGTCAAGTTAAAAAAGGTTATCTCTATTCAAAGCGAGCAAACAGACAATTATCAATTATTATCCTTAAAAATTGCAAATGCACTTTTACACTTGGAGACAAAGAACAACAAAAGGAAACATCGTAATCAACAAATAAAAAGATATTAAAATGAAGAATCTAACGTTCCTTTGCAGAACACAAGGCAACTATGTATATAAATAAATACACCATTGTTGCATTCAATAGCCCAAGAAGAATGGAGACATTGGCTTAATTAAAGAAGCTATGAAACTAAGCAAACATTACTCCTCTCCAATGTAACCTATGTTACAAGCCTAAACTGTTGAAGAAAAAGGGGAACACACTCCAATCACAAAAAGGGAGCAGCAGAAGGGTTTACAACAATGTGCCTTAGTGGGTGAGCAACATCACCACCACCAGCATGCTTAACAAACTCTGCTGGGGAGAGAAAATCTCCATGGCACACACACATTATCCTCACTTCCTCTCCTTTACCGTATTTGTACAAGATACCCTCTATCCTTCTTCCATTAGGACCATCCCCTTTTGTAAATACACAAGGCATGTCTTCCATTGAATTTGTCCCAATTTCCCGCCCCTTGTCCGGTTTCTTAGATGGATTATCTGCCTCAGCTCTGGAACTTCTGCTCACATTCACACTTGTCTTCGCCCCTGACCCCCCAGGAGCGTCCAGACTGCGTTCCTGTAACGAATGAATGCTACTGGGGCTTCTAGCTTCACCGCAACTGCCTGGTCCTGCAAAGAAAAGGTATATGAAATAAGAGGACCATCTTACTTCTCGAAATTTTGGTATAGGCATTATGTAATCTTGTATTTTTCTTTTCAGCAGTGAGATAGAATTGGATACAACCAAAAGTTCGAGCTCGGAAGGCACATAAATTCATGTCGAAGGCAAACAAGGACCACCATCAAAAATTAATGTCAAAGGCATGTAAATTCCAGCATCCGAGACAAACAGATTCCACTCACTACTGATTTTTGAGAAGTTCAACATGAAAACAAAGCAAATGAAAATTAAAAAAAAAAAATGAAAAGAAAAGAAAAGAAAAGATGGTGATTCAAATAAAAAGGCAGAGTTGTGAGTGAGAGAGGAATAAAGGATTAACGGCTATACATTTCACACCGTATGCCAAAAAATATCATCTATGCATACTCTAAAAAACATGTCAAACTACTGTACAGGAAGAACAAGCCGGCCGACCGATAAGCTAAGCATAGTTATCCTAATTCCCAACTCTTCATATATTGCAAAATGCAAATTTAGAATGTCAGTTTAACTACCAACAGAAAACCTTATAACAATTAAATACATAATGGCCACTCTAATCATAAAGATAAAAAATAATAACAGAAAGCAAATATGAAAGGGAGGGGGTGAAATCCATATGTAGTCCATAACAATGTACTGCGACCAGAATGAAAGTTAAGGACAAATTTCTCAACAGAGATGGGAGTGAAGGAAGAAACATATGATAAAAAATCAGCTTTTACATTCCAAGCACAAAATGGTGGAAGTTGTGACAGAACCTACAGCACTCAGTGAATGTCCAAACTTGAATGCATCAACCAACTATATCTATCCAACTAAACTTATTTGAGAACATAACCTATCAAATCGTATCAACAAACGGAAAATTTCATGTTATCCATGCATTAGCATTATGCATACACATGCATTGCCTTAAGAAATATTTAGTATTAACCTAACCACAAACACAGACACAAGCAGAAGATACATTAAGTAGTAATGAACACTGATTGTGATGGAACATTTTGAAGACCTAAGATAGCCACAAATGATGCCAACCACATTTTTGTTGCCTTTTGTTTTTGTACACAACACTAACACAAGATTTCAATCCAAATTTGATTTAGAAATAAACTGAATAAAATCTGCCAAGGCATAACATTGTTGCCATATAATGCCAAGTTTCAAAAAATTAAATGTAACGTCCATGATATTTAGCTCAATGGTGAAGGCAGAGAGTAAACTTCTATGGTTTTGAGTGGTTTCTAATCCGCCTGACATAGCCAAAACAAAAAGCCGGAATAACCAAGGGGGGGAATTTTGGGAGAAAGTAAAGGACACCGTTGCAAATGAGAATGGCTATTCAATATATCAGCGACTTGCAAAATTAGTTGGCTTGAACACCACCAACCATGCGGCAGAAATAGTATAAGGCAGAGCCAATATTTTACAAGGCCAGAAACAGATAGCAACATTTCAAACTCTTATAACATCACTCGATGTATTTTTCAACTTTCAACAAATGAAACATTAAAAAGGGCATTTAATTTGGCACATGGGAGACCAAACAGTACACTCCCCTATCTAACATACAAGATATGCAAAATACAAAAAGAAATTACCTAATTATATATCACACCCAAAACTAAGTTTATCAGCAGATGCATTGATGCCATGAAGCCCGTGACAGAAGGATATAGTATACATGGATCTACCATAGATTTATCTCTACAATTTTCCATTGCTATTTCATGCACTTAAATCATAAACTTCCTGAGTCAGCAGTACTAGAGGAAGCTGTAAAGATCAACTCCAAGGCCCATGAAATTTGACAATTCACTTAGATTGGTTGATTCATCTATGAACCTTAAATGGAGTAGTCATTAATTGGAGGAATGTATACTTGAATACAGCGGTGACTATTCAAGCCTAAAGCCCTTAGTAAATTCAAGAGTTATCATCAACAAAGCCAACATCTACTTTACTACTTCGGATGTACAATTCATTCTAATGGAAAGCTTCTAGTTAGTATATGCATCGATCATGTGCAAAAGAAAGTCCTAAGCAGCTTCTACCATGCAAGAGAGAAGAAAATGAAAACCCCAATATCACAGTTTGAGATGCACAGATTGATAAGTTACATTGCTGTGGTTTTAAGGCTATTATGTCATTACAAATTAAACGACAAGAGACCAACCAGGATTGCATTAAAATCATAATCATACCAAGTTCAGAAACACAACATGTATACGGTAAACTAAAATTAAAAGAGTTTCCCAAGTGAAGCAACTTTGGTTAAGCTGTGAAATCAAACAATAAAAGTGAAGTGCTCAAAAGATCACTCTCGAATCTTTACTAGATTTTTTGTCCACTTCCAAGTAGCCAAAAATAATGATTCTATATCAGTCATATTCACTTTAAGTTATTGTCCAAAAATTCAGCATAGAAAGTGTGGTAACAAAATGGCAAGAGAATCACATTTATGCTCTTTCCCTCCATCACCCCCTTATTATCAACCAATTCAAACAAACCAGACTCACTTCCAAACGATGCAATATATACAACAGAAATTGAAAAAAAAAAAAAGAAGGAAAGAATATCAGTACTTAAGTTACAGAAGAATGTGTCATAATCAATCATAGTGCAGTGAAAAAAATTCCATCCCCACCACCATCACCATAATACAAAACACAAGAGAAAACCTCAAAAAAGGGATCAAACATCAACACCACCAAACAAACACTTAACAGTCAAAACCAATTTCACAAAACCAAAAGTAGATACTCTTTATAAGGCAAGAAAATAAGAAACAGAAAGTGATCAAATCCAAACAAATAAGGAACTTAAAAGAAACTTTGTTATTGCTGTTTATACCTAGAAAAGGCTTGCTCTCCCTTTCAGACACTGATGAGGAACTTCCCCCTTGAGATTCTGCTGAACCGTGAGAAGAAGGCTGTGCAAACAAACCCTGAAAACCGCCACTACCACCACCACCACCACCACCACCAATTTTCCCTTTTCCCAAAACATCACCAAGAACCACTTGCCTTGAGCCCCAATTCGGCACTCCAAAAGGTTGTGCCGCAAAATTTGAAGAACCGAACCTATTCAATCCCATTGTTGCTGCACTTGCACCTGCACCACCCTCCGATTCTTCCAAGCCAGTACCGATTCCGGAGCCGGCAGAGCCACCGCCGGATTCCTTCTCCGACCTTGCAACTCTTTGCTTCTCGGACCTCCTCCTTTTGGCCTCCATCCGCCGCAAAGTCTGCAATTCCTTCCTCTTCCGCCACTCCTCCTCAGTCTCCGTGGGAAGTGACGATGTCCTCATCAGCGCCGCTGAATACGCCGCCGCATGCGGCGGCTCCGTCGGGCGGTCCTCCCGGAAAAGAGGCATTGTCCCAACTATGGAAGAAGAGCGCGTGAGCTTCTTCTTTGCGTGCTTGTCAACGCCGAATCTACCTCCTAAAGAGAGACCTAGGTTCAGCTCAACTCCTCCATCATCATCTTCTACTTCTACTTCTTCTTCTTCTTCTTCTACATGCTCTTTAACTTGATGATGCTGATGCTGATGTTGATGATGCTGTTGTTCTTGTTGTGTTCGTGTGATTTCTTCACTAGTGTTACCAGCACCAGCAGTTGAAACGTCAACGAATCTCTGAAGCAGATCTCTCGGGTAATTTTCCATCTGATGATGATGATATGGATGAGGAGGATGATGATGATGATGATGATTCAACATCAATGTCTTGGACGAAACACAAGGAAGAACAAAGAAAGAAACAAAAATAACAAAACCCGAAGAAACAGCAAGAGCCAGCTACTTTCTTTCTCTAGTTCCAATGCATGTGTGCATAGAACAAGACGCTTTGTTGTGGTGGGGATTGTGGTGGTGGTGGTTGTGAATGAATGAATGGTGACGATGATGATGAAGATGACGGTGACGATTATGATGATGATGATTCCAGTAAGCAAAATAATACATGAAGGAAATCATGCTGCCTCATCCAATAATCCAGAAATAACAACAGTGACACACACAAGATCGGGTTTTTTTTTTTTTTTTCTTGAGAAAAAGGGAATAAAATAGAATATATTTTGAAATTAATCAATGGAATTCCTATATTCGAAATTTCTAAGAAAAAGCCCTAGTAAAAATATAGGAAGCTAAAAAAATAAAATTGAAAGGTTAAAAAAGTTGCTAATTTTTCTGTTTTCAACTCTTCTCTGGTTTACCAGAACAGAGAAATGCGACTGAAAATGGGAAAAGGAAAAGGAAGTGAAAAAAAAACGACGAGAGTTGAAAGGAATCAAAGGAAGGGAGAAGAGAAGAGAAGAGAAGAGAATAGAGGAGAGGAGTAAGAAAGAGAGAATGAGAAGGAGGAATAATATTTATCTGATGACGAGAATGCCCCTGGGATGTGACAAGCAGAGTGTGGAGGGTGAGACACGTGGCCAGCATGGGAGGGTGCGCTGGTGACACGTGTTGTGACTGACACGATTTTTCACTGCAAAATGTTTGTGCTTTAGCGTTTGGGGTCGCTGTCAGCAACTTGTCGCGGCAGGAACACGTGTCGGGACAAGGAGAGAGGCAGGATCGACTCGCCACGTGTCGGTCAAAAGTACGAGAACGGATAAATGGACGCGTGGCTCGCGACCTTAAGTCCTTAACCAACATCGTTTGTTGGTATTTTTATTTTTGATTTTGATTTTTAAATTTTGATTTTCTCTAGTATGTCACAAGTTAAACCGAAAATGGTAAAACCAGTGAATCTCAAGTTTAAAGTAGTTGAGTTTAGATATGTTTCTTTTTTTAAGGCATATTTAATATTTAATTAATTTTAATTTGTATTTACTATTACTAGTGATCAATTGTGCCTTGGTTATTATTCTACTATAATTTTTGGAGATAATAAAAAAGTTAGTCAAAATAATTAAAAGTTATCTTATTCAATATTTATTAATTATTGTTAAAAAATTAATTGTAAATATAATAAATACATAATTATAGTGCACAAAATTCATATTTTTTAAATAGATATTTATTATCTCATATCCAATTGAAACATGGAAAAACTCTGTTATAAAAAAAATTAGATGATTAAGCATTTTATTCAATTAAAGTTTAAATAAGTTGTATAATATACTTTATATCTTTATCTTTGATGATAAAAATGATTTTTGATGAGATTATGCTAATTTAATTGGATTTAATTGATAAAAAATTTTGTACGTGTAGCATCATCTTAAAAAAAAAAAATAAGTACACAAAGTTCATATTTTTTTAAAAGTTTTGTATTTTCTTTTCTTCTTTCACTCTTCTATTTTAAGATGTGTTGGTTTGAGTGGAAAATAAAGAAAAGGAAAAGAAGTGGAGGAATAATAAAAGAAGTATGATGATTTTTCTGGGCAAGTTACGTTATTAATCTAGATGGAAAGTAAAATTACTCATTTACACCATTCTCTCCAATATGATCCAATTACGCCATTTGTGACAAATCAATGGAAACCGTGGCAGGGTGGCAAGTTTTCATGAAAAAAGCCACACCCTGCCACAGATTTGGTGTTGTTGTTTCACAAACTAAGAAGAAACCGTGGCAGGGTGGCAAGTTTTTAGGTAAAAAGCCACACCCTGCCACGGATTTTGTGCTGGTGATGCAAAA
>JASCZI010001471.1:576-13378 GCA_036250425.1 Stylosanthes scabra
AGTTCTATGAAGTTCCATAGGTTCTGGGCCTTCAAATGGGTAGACATCAAAGTCTCCCAATAATTATAATCAAGTTTTCCATCTAACTTGGGACCGGACCACACTATATTGAATGTGTTTGTCATGCTGACTAAAAGTGAGAACTCTCCCACCTCACAAACTCTCTAAAACCAGACGCTGGATTAACCAGGCTCTGATACCAAATGAAAGTAAGAAGCCCACAGTAATTTGTCCAGGATCACTCTAACTCATATAAACAATATTATATTCACCAAGAATTCATAACAACTTTCATTCATAAAAACATGAACTTGTACAAGAGGAGAGATAGATTATAACATATTACCTAAGCCCTTTATATAGGCGTAAGATTCTTAATAACTAAGAAAAACTTATATATCAAGAAGTAAATATGCACTTGAACTCTTCTTGCTTTTATGTTTCTTGAATATTCTAGAATACAGAGTTTGA
The DNA here is from genome assembly GCA_036250425.1 of Stylosanthes scabra. NCBI lineage: Eukaryota > Viridiplantae > Streptophyta > Magnoliopsida > Fabales > Fabaceae > Stylosanthes > Stylosanthes scabra. Next base: position 1,048 of record JASCZI010001471.1, read on the forward strand.
GTTTAATTTGAACTTCTCCTTTAACTTTGATTTGAACTCTTTTTCTTTCATGATGAAGAATTCAATTTGAATTCCAATTCTATCAACTTGATGATAATAGCCTTCATGATCTTTCTTTTAATTTCTTCATTCTTCTTGATGTTTCATATGGCTGTTAGTTATAACTTGATTTAATAATCCAACAGAAATGTACAAATAACCCCCTCTAACAGGTTACCGATGGATGACCCTGATAATTTTGCCATGTGTACATATCTAGTGCCGGCTTGGAATAATTGGGTGTCGAAAGGACATATAGACCCCTCACCCCGTTTCAAAACGTTACACATTCCAATTATTTGAGTTTACATAAATCTCCCTTTTCTCTTCAAGGATTCACAGAAAACCCTACCGTGATCACTATCTTCATTCTTTTCCCTCCAAAATAGAGCGTCGAAGGTGCCATTTTTTCAGTGCGAGCTCTCGACGAACGTGAGGTAGCACATTGCGAGTACTAGAAAATGTCTCTTCAAGGTTAGTTCTTTCTGCAACGCTTTTCGAGGTAAACTCTTCTATATCTATGTAATGTGCGTGGTGATGTTGTCATTGTTGAGTATTTGATGAACGAGTTTGATTCTTTTGCTTCTTGCCATTCTGTTGCTCCTTATTTTGATTCTGTTAGTTGTTGATGGCTGGGGTTTCATGTAGAGGTTTAGGGTTTCTATTTATTATTCGAATCTTGTGGTAGTGTGCCTCTGTTTTTGGTGTGTGTTGTTAGTTTGGCTATGTTTTGGTGTGATTTGATGTTTCTGCATTGCGGTTCTTCTGGGTTTGTCTTCTAGGGTTTAAAAAAGTGGATTAATGATTTTATTTGTGAGTTGATTAGGTGGGCTATCTGCTTCTGTTATGATTTGTTGTATGTTAGACTGATTGAATGTACGTAGTTGCAATTTGACATGCAGATGGATGCTTTTGTTATTCTTGTGATTTACCATGGGGGAAGACTTGAAATATTAGCAAAAGGGGATATTTGTAGGGGGTGTGAAAGTATAACTGCTTCTAGTATTGTGTATTTTTCCTTTATCCTGCTGCCTTTTAGTTGATACTGTTCCAAATTGCTTTTAACTAATTCTTTAATTAATATTAGTGTAACAGGGAATAAAAATTGATAAGGTGCTCAATTTCGCAATTGATGATTCTATCCTTGACAAGAGGATAACTGGTTGTTGGATACACCCATCCAGTGGCAGAAGCTACCATACAAAATTTGCTCCACCTAAGGTTTTTTAGGGGTTGATGATTTAAGTGTGCATCTTTTTTTAACTATTTTTTTTTTTTTCTATTTCAACCTAGAAGAGGTTTGTTGCCTATCATTTGTGTTTATAGGGACTTTTTTAATGTCATATTTAAAAGTAAAAATATTAATTAACTTGAAGAATGAGTTGCATGGTTGCTAAATCTTTTCATTAGGAAATAAATTTGCTATTGAGGGCACTGCTGGCGTACTTACCTGTCATTCAAATGGTTTCTATTTTAAAATCTTTTATAGAACCAAAGTGTAAGGGGAAGGTGATTATATTCTAGGCTGAAGATAGAGGAGCTCATAGCCTCACTGAGTACAGAGAAAATTTGTTGCTTTAAGTAATATCCTATAGTATCACTGGATCAATATTCTTTTACAATTTTGTTCTCATTAGGTCACTGGTGAACCTCTTATCCAGTGGAAGGATGAAACTGCAGCAGTTCAACTTCCCAAAATGAAAAGAAGGGGAATAGTAAGCCCATGTCATGACAATGTTTTGAAAGGGAGTGAGGGGCCTATATGTCCCTCCGACACCCAACCCTTTCTAGCTGGCACTAGAGATGTACACATGGCAAAGTAACTGACATGTCATTAGGGTTATCCTAACCTATTAGAGGGAGTTATTTGTATATTTCATATAAGGGTTTGGGGTCGATTGGTACTTCAAAATTATTAGGGGTGCCTTATCTAAATTGAAAAAGGTTGGGAACCGCGATGGGTGTTTACTGTATAAATAATGCATCTCCTCTTTTTTTTTTTTTTTTCTCTTGCTGATGCTTTTGCCTTTTTAGGGTATATATATAACACTGTTTTATTTTCATTCGAAAAATTTTATTTTATTATATTTTTACCATTTGGTCAAAAATTTTTTTTTAAAAAAAATACTCATTTTTCTTCTATTATTACCTATTTATTTCTCTTATTATCTTATCACTTTTTTTCTCAATCACTGGAACTACCACTATAATCACTATAACTACAATTATTGTCGGTACATAGAAAAATCATAATGTAGAAAAATATTTTAATTTGAACCAAAAGATTAAAATAACACGAAATAAAATATTTTGAATAGAAATATGATGAAAAAATTAGAACTCATTACAAAAATCTATCGGGAAACCGTTGGAATTTCCGTCAAATTTATCTCAGATGGTGAAACTCGCGACGAAAATATGTTTTCCTCGAGTTTCACATATTAGTGAAATCCGACGGACGGTAAGTATTGTCGATTAATCTGATGAAACATGCATTGAAATACGTTGAATGGGTTGTTGGTTGCGGTAATAATTTCCGTCGGATATGATCGTTGAAAAATCTGACAATAACTATCTAAATTTTTTTAAAAAAAACTCGTCGGATTATTCATTGCAAATTCGATGAAAATTTCCACAAAACATAATCTGATCTATACAATTCTAATTTATTCTCTTTCAAATGTTAGGAATTGAAACGGTAAAAATACTTTTTTTTTTTTTGGGTTTAAGTATTCATGTTTAGGGTCATCTGATTTTGCTTTTAATATATAATAAATAAAGATTGGTCGGCTGGGTAATAACACCAAAGGTGTCTGCTGGATGTTATTTAAATTCTTTTATGTTATTGAATTTAGAAAGTCATCAAACATGAAATAAAGTAGGATTGGTATGCCATACAATAATATCTCTTGTTACCATTTTTCATTTTGAAAAAAAAAAATTGAATTATAGACACATCCCTCTTCATTATTTTGTTCCATCCATCAAATTATATCATTCTTGAGCCCTTGAAATAATAACCAAGTATTATTATTTTTAGGATAATGCACGCAGCACGCCAAGATAAACTTTGAAAGCGATAGAATGAGAGGGCGAGGAACACGTTGAATGCACTAAATCAATAAATTAACTATAAATAAATAAATCAATCTCTCAAACAATTTTAGTTTCAGAAAACAATATATACAAAATATTACTTTAAAGCTGTATTTGGAAGAGAGACTAAGAATGAGAGACTAAAACTTAAATACTGAGATTAAATTAAGTTTTTATACTGTGTTTGGTATAAAGTTTAATTTAAATACTGTGTTTGGTGTAAAGTTTGATTTAATATAAATATACAGACTGAAAAAAATAAAAGTACTAAATTACCCTTCAATATGAAAAAATTGGGAATCAACGGGAGTTTTTGTAACCTGAAGTAAGATGAAAAACATGAACAATTTTAATCCAATTTGCAGAGACGATATCACTTCTTTCCAGGGACATCTTTATCCAAAACAATTTTAAACAAGCTAAGATTGTTCTTCCCAGCATTATCCAACATGAGCAACAACATGAACAATAATAATTTTAAACATCCCAATACCTGAGAATAGGGATTAACAACAACATGAACCAGAATAGAGAATTAATTCATTCATTACCTTCCAATTCCACTATCTACTCAAACACTTGAGATTATTAACCTAAATTAAACACAAATTTTATTAAAATCCCATTAATTTTCAACCAAAAGGATATGTAAAAATCTAATTTTTAACCAAGACAATATCTAATTTGAATTGAATCAAATTAATCAAACCAATTTTAAGGTTCAGCAGATCAATAAAATCCCAAAATAAAGGATATGAAGAAGGAAAAGAAAATGGAACATGGAATCAGGTTTATTGCGGAAGAAAAGGGAGATAAGGAGAAGGTGAAGGGCTTGTTTGGGCGAGCTTCTCGTAAAAGATCTTTTTTGGAGCTATTTTTTTTTAAAGATTTTTTTGTAAAAGTAGAAATAATTTTATGTTTGGATATCTCATGTAATAATATCTTTTTATTTGTCAATTATGTTTGAGTACAACAATATATAAGTACTTTTTATTTATTTATTATGTTAAAAACATCTTTTTTTTGAGTAAAAAAGATCTTTTAAAAAAAGATGTAAATTGTATCTTCTGAAAATAGATATTTTTTTATTTTACTAGTACTTTTACTTTTACTAAAAGATCTTTTTTTATCAAGAAAATATCTTTTTTTAATCAAATAATGGCGCCTAAACAAGTTCAAAATCTATGTTAGAGAGAGAGAATAAAAAAGATAGAGGAGAGATAGATTCTTGTTGGAAGAAGAGGAAGGCGACGGCCACGTCGAAAATGGAGTCCACCATCTCCAACCAAGAACCAGGGAGAGGAGAGGAGTGCTAGCCCAAGGAGAGGGAGAAAGTGAGAAGAAGCTCACCGTCTCCCTCCGCCGTCGCACACTAGCTAGCCATTGGAGTTTCCCAGAAACCGATGCCCCAATGTCACTGCCCAAACACCACTTTTTGGAGAGGGAAGATGGAGAAGGAAGGTGATGAAACTGCGATTCTGTGAAAGGTAGTGTGTAACTTACAAAATTAAATGAGAATATTTTGGGTATAAATTGTTATTGAAGTTTCAGTCCCAATTCTAGTCCCTCAGTTCCCACTATCTGGAGGTATTGAAAATACTGAAATTTTGAGTACTGTCACTAAAATTTTAGTTCCAATCCACCAAACACAATACTCCGTCTTAGTCACCTACTCTCAGTTTCAGTCCCTGAAAACAAATATTGCTTATGTCTCTGTGAGTTTGACTCGGCTAAAAGAAACGAATATTGCTTATGTATCTATTAAAAAAAACGTTTGTGAATCTTATTTTCTATCATGGGAGTGATTTTGTAAGGAATTCTATTGAAAGTTTTTGTTTCTTTTAGTCAAGTCAAACTCACAGATGGGCATAATTATACTATTTTTCGAAGATCAAGGACTGTTAAATATTTCACAAAAGTCAAGGGTGTATTTGTACAATTTTTAAAAAATCAGGAGTATAAATGTATTTTTCCCTATTTAAAAATTGTTTATCAAAAGAATATAATCTTACCATATAGCAATAGAATAATTTAAATAAACTTACATCTTTAAAATATGTTTTGAATCTTTGTCACTCGTGTCAACTCTCATTGGAATTGGACTATAAGTTTAAATGTTTAAATAAATTTTTAATTCCTCTAAATAAGCGTTTTATTTTTATTTTATGGTTTTAGTATCTAAGTATCTATAATTTTTTTATGCAACAAAATTTAAACGGTCTTTTATTTTAAGCATGTGGTTAATGTGTTCCATTAAATAGTAAATACTGATGTGGCATATCTTGTCCGGTTAGTAGTTTAGCTTATCACATAGAACTTAAAAAACAAACTAATTAACATCATATTAAAAATATAGATTTTTTTAATTTTACTATACCTAATTTTTTTTTATAAAAATCAGAAATAAAAAAAAATATTTTGTGAATATAAAAAGTTATTTGAACCAAATTTTAATTTGAGAATATATATTTATACTCTATTTTTTTTTTAAGTCTACAATAATCCTGGCAAATGTAGACGGTTATTTTAGCGGTGATTTCTGAAAATCGCCGCTAAACGATGATTAACGGTAGTTTTTGCGGAAGTTTGTACAATGTGATGCTAAGTATCTAAGTTTTGCGGCGACAACGACCGCTAAATAGATACATCTCTCCCCTGTTTTTGGAAATATATGGTATTTAGTGGCGGTTTAGTATACATCACCGTTAAATGCGTTATTTTGTGGCGATTTCTATTCCTATCGCTGTGAAATGGGTTTGAAAATTTTTTGTATACTTTAATGTGAAAAATGACTTTACCAACATCTAGTTGCTATTTTCACATTATAATAAAAAAAATTAAATGATAAAAATATTATTTCACATCACTCACATTTAATTAATTAAAAAGTGATGATTTCAATTTTTAGAGTTAATACGCTATTTTTTATAAATAATAAATAAAATATAAACCACATATTAATTAGGCATCTTAATGAAAATATTAATAATTTAATTTACATCATTCAAAATAATGTATAACTTAAATATTATAGAAACTTCTATATATATAATTAGTATAAGGTCATATGTATTGAATGTTGGTTGGTTTGGTGAAAGACATGCATGCTGAAGGAGTTTGAACCCTTATGTCCTACGTTCGAATTATATCCAAGTAACTTTTAGAATTAATTACCAAAAAAAGGAAGTCTCCTAGAGTATAGCACCGCTAGTGCACCGTGGAGGAGCGCACTTCAATGATAATTAGATTTTTTTTTTCTTTCTAAAAGGTGGGGTTTTGCGGCGATTTATGCAAACCGCAGCGAAAAGATAAACGCTATCAACATATAGCGGCGGTTTGTAAAATCGCCACAAAACAAAATAATTTTTCGTAGTAATTATTTTGATGGTTAAAGAAAACCGCCGCAAAACCTTTTGCGGCACACATATACATGGTGGTTGGAAAATAAATGTTTAGCATTAAAACCGCAGAAATTGTTACAGCAGTTCTCAATTCTAAGTATTACAACCATATAAAGATAAATTTTTATTTAAATAAGGTAAGTGTGAAGTTATTTATATAAAATGAAATTGGTATTATTATTGTTGCTATAAACAGGCTAAGAAGTTGATATGGATTTTCACCACGGTGTGGCTATAATTTCTTTTTCCAATGAAACCTAAGGCTAACGATAAATAAGTTGATACAGACAACAAACTAATTTGATCTTACATTACATTATTACAGCTTTTATTTGACAATATATATAGCAAAGAAAAACACCTCTTTTGGACGGGAATCTGAAACTTGGTTCCCCCTATTTGATAAATGCGATATGACAAGTCATAAGCTTCTTTGAATTTTTTTTAATTGAGCCTTTTTCCATATAACTTTTCCTTTTGCACTTCGAAATTCGAATACTTACTTGAAACTTTTTTGTTTATGTGATTAATTGCGTGAATAAGATAGTTATGTGAATCTCTTTTGTTGTAGTCGCCATGTTGGTTGTCTCCTTAATGGTCAACTGCAACAACCTTAGAAAATTATACACGAAAATGTACAAAAATTAATAATAATAATAATCATAGTATTAGTATACCGAAATATTAGAAAAAATAGTTTGATATATTCTAAAAATGATTTTCATAAGTCAAAATTGCTCTTTTAATTAAATATGTAGTGATAGACTCACACAAATACAAATTGAAAGGCCACCACTGTGGTGGCTATGTCCATGGCGACTATATGTGGATATGAGTTGAAACCGATCTATGAGAGGACGCCACATGCCATTAATTAAGTTAGGATTTGAAAACGTTTAAGGGAAAAAACGTGGTAATAAATCTGGTAATTAGTGCAAGGGTTACCAAGGGTTGTTTGGGAAATTATGACAAGGGCAATGTAGTTTAAAAAGGAAAATTGGGAAGTGGTCGAGAAACGATTAGGTTACCGTTTCCGGCAGGATCGGAGGACGGTAAAGAGGGAAGATTAAGATGGGTTTAGGGGTTATGTGGTCGGCAATAAGGATGGAAAGTGGTGAAGTATGATGGAAGTGAGCGGTGGAAACGTAACTAGGTAGACACGTCGGAGTTGGGGAGGAGAATGCAGAGGCGCCGTTGGGGTTGCTAGCGGTTCGTTGACATCATGGTTCTGTGCAGTGGTGGTGGGAAAGCAGATATTAGTTACGAAGGCGGTGGGTTGTGCGATGGGTCGGGTACAATCGGGTAGATAGAGGATGAATGGAGAAAGCGTGTTGCATTGGAGCAGTAGTTATTTTTTTTACCAAGCCTGAGTCAATCACTCACTACGCCAGATATCGCGCACACATTGGTTCAATTTGATAGTCACCGTAGTCACCATACTATTTTAGACACCACAGCACCCAAATTGAAATTAGTTTTGTCAAAAAAAAAATTTGAAATTAGTTTTTTGAGCTGTTATATATCAATTTAAGGGAATAAAAAGTACATAATTATAATTCTTAATTAGTTAGATTATTTGAAGATGAATCATATTTTATATCTGTAAAAATTACTATTTTAATTTTTTAAATTGTTAGTTAGATAATTTAAAGACTAATTATACCTTTTTTTTTTTTTGGTGTCCAAGACTAATTATATTTTATAATAACAAAATAATAAAATAGAATTATGAAAAATATTATCATATTAAATATTTTGTCTCTGCTATCAAAATTTTTTAGATCCGTCATTGACTATAATTATATTTCAGAATAGTAGAAAATTGAAAAATAAATAAATATTTTATTCAAATTACATTTTGGTAAATATTGTAAAAATTATTTATTTTATTTAAATAAATTTTTTTCTAGTAAGTTAAATAATGAAAGTAAATTTTTGTCAAGTGTTTTTATCAACCAAGTGTGTAACAAAGCAAATTGTTTCACGTGCCTCTTTCTCTTATTATAACGTCCTCGTTCCTTTTGAGACGCCAATTTCAGTTTTCAGTTTCCATTCATTTTTCTTCTTTCAGTTTTGTTCTTCGTCTTCTTCTGAAATGTTCTCTACAACGTTCTTGATTTCATCGTCGTGATTCGCATTCTTCTTGCTTAGTTGTCATCTCCTTCTTCTGCTGCGTCGTTATCTGGGTCGTGATTCGCGTTGTTTACGTGAGGTAAGTTCATTTTGCATTCTGCAATATTGTTAGATTATCGTTGTTTTTGTTTTTGTGTTTTGTATTGTGCTAGAAGAAGAACAAGAAGAAGGAGATGATGATGCAGATGCAGATATGGAAGAAGGAAGGAAGGAAGGAAAGAAAAAGAAGAAGAAGAAGATGCAGACGCAGACATGGAAAAAGGAAGGAAGGAAGGAAGGAAGGAAGGAAGGAAGGAGAAGAAGAAGAAGAAGAAGAAGAAGAAGAAGAAGAAGAAGAAGAAGAAGAAGAGCGCGTGTTGTACTAGGATGGATGACCTCCTGGGAAGTCCTCGTATTGCACCTCTTTCTCAGTACCTCTTTTAATACCAATGTTACCTCTTGTGCTCTGCTAGGGTTTTCTCTTGTGCTCTGCTAAGGTTTCCTCTTGTTCTCTAGTGCTCTACTAGGGTTTTCTCTTGTGTCCTGCTAGGGTTTTTCTTGTGCTGAAGTCTATGAAGTACGGACACTTCGTTGAATTGGCGTGTCCACGTGTCGGACACTTTCTGGACACGACACTCGTCCGACACGCGTGTCTGACGTGTTCTTAAAAAAACAAAAGAATACTTCTTCGGACACGGTTGACAGTTCAAAATATCATCACATGTCCAACTTTATTCTTAGCTTATATCCTTAAAATGAGTTTAAAAATAATATATATTAATATTTTTTAAAACTAAAAGTTATCTTATATAATTTATATAATTAAAAAAGATATTAAAAGTATTAATTCTAATTTTAATAGAAATAAAATATAAAGATATTATTGAAAATTTTTAATAATATATTATATTTTATATATATGACGTGTCCCCGTGTCATATAAAAAATTGAAATTTACGTATCGGCCCTGTGTCATGTCGTGTCTGTGTCAGTGTCCATGCATCATAGGGTCTAGTGTTCTTCTAGGATTTTCTCTTGTGCTTTACTAGGGTTTTCTCTTGTGCACTAATAGGGTTCTTCTGGTGTTTTATTAGAGTTTTTTGTTGTACACTAATAGGGTTTCCTTTCGTGCTCTACTAGAGTTTCTCATACTCATTTGGAGTACTCAACTTTTAATTGGATAGGAGTGAAGGCTTATTTGAATCGGCTTATTGGAAGACTCTTTGCCGATAAATCTGTTTATCTCCAACAATGGAGGTTGATTTTAAGATAATTTGGAGCCAACCTGATGATTTTTTGCAATGATTCTTTCTCAATTTACTGAGGCGGAAGGCGCCAGCCGTCAATTGGTGCCCAAAAAGACATGAGAGTATTTTGCAGGGATTATCAGGGTTTGGAGAGACCCCTGACATTTTATAAACTGAAAGTGATATGCATATCCTACTCTCTCGAGAATGATTTTATCTGTGAAACCAATAATCGATCTCGAATGGAGGAATTTAAATTGAGTTTTTGTGGTTTTGATAAATGGTTTATACATAATCCTACGATTACTACAGGAAAGATATCCACGACTGTCTCCCGGTCACATCTTCAAAGCCGCATCTTCTCCAAATGATTCTTGCCTGCGCCATCAAGATCAACCTTGAGTTTCAAAGATACCACCTTTCTTAGTCTTCTTTTTTTAGTATCTTTCTCTCTAAGTTTATGTAATATTTACATCTTTAATTCTTGTGGAGATTCCATTTTCTCTTGCTTTGGTTATCCAAGTTGGACTTAATTTATATGTATTTATTTTTTCTATTCAATGAATAAAATACAACTATCTTTAATTAAAAAAAAAAAAAAAAACTCAACTGCATCTTATAAAAGAAAACAGAGAACAATAATTAAATAAAGTTTTATATGCAACAAATGATTAACAGAGGTATTCTCGTATATTATAGCAACTTAAAATTATGGAAAGTTTAAGTCACAAAATAACATTAACTTTTCTTCAAAATAAATATGGATAATTTTGGGAGTAAACTTAACAAGATTTTTTCTTGTAACATTTTTTTCAACAGAATAACATAATTTCATTTACACCAAATGACACTTACAAATAATATAGAAAATAATATTTTTATATTGAGAAAAGAAAAATAAATATCCTATATGTTGAACTATAATCTGAGAAAAGGCAAAATCTTCGACTACTAAGAATCTTAACTGGTAGAAATATGAATATATATGAGTCCTTTTGTTCCTTAATAAACACAAATGCATTGCAACATATTAGAATATATCTTTTTTTTCTCCACATAAAAAAGAAAATATTTCACATCTGAAACTTTGAACCAAATTATATCCCGAAATGTTTCCTTCTTATATCTAAAAAATCAACAGCTTCGAAACCAAAACTAGCCGTAAAGCACCATAAAAGGGAAAACACCTCCAAAGTGATTATTTTTTATTTAGATATGGATTTGAATTTTTGACTATCTGAAACTAAAAGATTAATATTCATATCTCTTATTATCAGTAGAAAATGACATTTCATCCATATTACTTTACGACCATATGAATTTTTTTCTTTAAGTTGTGATTTTTTTAAGACATCTTTTAATTTAATTTTTCTATTATTTCTCTTTATCCGAACTCCATCATCTCCTAATTAATAATGCATTTAATATTATTATAAGGTTAATTTTTCAAAGAAATTTTATATTATTTATGGTTAAATTAATCTGCAGGTTTTTATAGTTTGTTGAAATTTTCAATTAGGTTCCTATAATTTTTTCCTTTCAATTAAGTCCTTATACCATATTGAAATTTGTAATTAAGTCCCTATTGGCAAACACCGTTAAAAATTGTTAATAAATAGTAAATTGACCAAAACACCCCTATTTTCAACTAGAGCTGTCAAATGTGCGGGTCTGACCCATTTAGGTCCAACTCGTTTAGCCCATGGGTTAAGTAGGCCAGCCCATTTAAGTTCGGTTTTATATAGGCTATAATTTTCTAGCCCAGCCCATTTATGATCAGCCCGACAGATAAATGGGCTGGTCCATTTAGTTAATTAATTAATTTTTTAAAAAGATAATTTTTAATTTAAAAAATTTATTTTTGACAAAGAATACATTTTTTTTAGAGAAAAGTCTTAAAAAAGAACAAATTTTTTATTTGATAAATTAGGTTTTCGGGTCGAATAAAAGAAAATATAAGAAAATGTGCTATTTTTTTAAAAAATAAATTAAACAAACAGGCAGCCCGTTTAGCCTAGATTTTAAATGGTTCGGACTTAGAGACAAAAGCTCACCTATTTAGACGAATAAACGAGCTGGCCTGACGGGTTTAGCCCATTTTGACGGCCCTACCTTCAACCTTACATATGTTGGGTTTCATTCCCAGAACACGAACAAGCCTCATCTTTCTCATGTTCTATTTCTTATTCTCACACTCTCATCCCTTTGAGCTTGTTTGGAATGCCAAGAATCAGAATTCACTCAAGAAATGAATTCTTTTTCTTGTTTTGGAACACATAAAAATGAATGATTTTAATTCCTTTGAGAATTCCAATTCTCATATTTTCATTATTTACAAATCAGACCAAAAGAGGTCTGATTTCCAATTCCATTCTATTAGGTTAATATATTTCCATAAATACCCCTTTTAAATAATTAAAATGACAATAAATATCT
>JASCZI010001473.1:3263-14926 GCA_036250425.1 Stylosanthes scabra
TCCATAGCCGGATCTGTGGAGTGATGAGGCGAAAAATCCCCCGGCCCCGTAAACCCGGTTCTTGCATAGCTCAGACAGAGTCTGACGCCACACAACGTCAGGGTCAACTGTGGCAGCACTCTCATCACCCTCTTCCTGAGCCTGTTGGGTGGCTTGCTCGAGGTTGGCAGAGAACTCGGTCTGCAGATTAAAAAAACACGCGACGTGTAAGCAGCGACAACGTAAAATAGTTACAAATTGAAAATAAGGAAAACACACGTACCAGCAAGTCATCGGCGCGCTTCTCCACAATGGATCTGTCACGCTTGCGCGTGTGGGTTGCCCTGAAGACTTCTGCATCTGTGACCGGGCGATCCAATGACCTCGTCTACGGAGAATGTTCAACGGTTTATGTTAAGATAAAGATGATGCATGATGCATGAAGTTATGAAATGATACAACTAAGTTATGAAAGAATTCACTAAAGAACAACTGAAATTGTGTTACCATCTTAGCACGAGTCTTCGGAATGGTCGCAGAACCCCCAGTGTGCAGGCAGCCACCCTTGGATGAAGCCCGGTTCGCCTTACACAATAAAGTAACCCTAACCATTCTAGTGCACAACCCCTTATAACTACGCAATTTTTCAGCAAACAAGATTTTTCGAGAAGGCGCCACTAGACCACCTTCTCCCAGCTCCAACCTAAAACTCTACCCTACGAAAATTAAGTCCACAATCTTCGTATGTAACTTAATAAATTTAAAAACACAGTTACCAACCTCGTGGTCGCACGTCCCAAAGCTTGAAAGTCACTCCAACAAAGCCTTGCTTGTCAAAAACCCACACCGATAACGAGCACTACGCAACTCGGTCTTGTTGTTCCTTTCTCCTTCCTATATCCCCAAAATCATGCACAAAGTATGATTACTAATAAAACAAAACCAAACTCATGCACACTTGCTTTATGAATTTAATTAATTACTATTTGAGTTATGATATTACAAATTTTGTTACAAGCAAACTATAATTTGAAACTGAGATAACACTTAATCTGGAAATGAAATTCTATATCTTGCACCGCTTGAGATCCCACGTAAAGCTCATCATCAATAATAAAAATTCTAAAAGATAAAGTGAAAGCTACACATGAAGTTTAAATTGTCTAATCCAAACACTGAATTACTCTTACTGCTATACATTATCCGGTTCGAAATTTATTTTATTTGTTTCATCAAGCAGCTTATCCAGTTATCACTAGATGTAATGTCCTAAAACGAAGCTTCTGTATAAACTAAAAAATTGTACAAACATTTATAGAAATAACAAAATAATAATATGAAATAATACTAGGTAGGGGATAATATGTATATATAATTAATTATATATAAATTGGGAAATGCAATCCAACCCTAAACCCTAACCTGTGGTGGCTGCAGGGGACGTTTGCCGGCGGCGGTGAGGAATCCGGTTGCAAGGCGGCAGAGCTGGCGGAGGCGGAATGGCGGCGGAGAGGGCTGAGAGGAACCAAGCAATGCTCAGAGGGATGGTGGCACAAAAAGAAAGAGAAAGGAGGGGGCGAGGAAGACCACTTACCTGCGACGGTGGTGGAGGCCGGGAACGACGCCGGAGATGTGTCTTCCTCCTCCCTGTGGCGGCTCGGTCTCCCTTGGAAGGGGCGGAGAGAAACAACCACGGCTTCCACGAGGCACGGCGTCGTCTTCTCTGTCGTCGGCGGCCCCATCTGTTATTCTCGGCGACGGTGGGGGTGGCCGGCTGTGAGGGGGCCGCCGTTAGGGTTTCGGGTAGGGGGTTGGCAGAGAGAGAGGCGAGGCTTCGAATGAAAAGGGGGCTGTGTCGAAGGTGGTTTATTTCAAGCTTTCCGTCGGATTTTTCGTCGGACTATCCGACGCAAAATTACGAGCCATTCAAAATTGCTTTCCCTCCAAAAGTTTTCGTCGAAACTTGCGTCGGACTCACACACCCGACGGAAATTAGCTCGTCAAATTCTCCTTTGGAAGTATCCGATGGAAGCATCGACGAAAAATTCGATGGAAACTCCGTCGGACATAATCCGACGAAAAATCCGACGATAATGAGCGTATTTCTGGTAGTGCGAGGTTGATGCACCAATGATGGCAGATCCGGTTCATGTTGTTCCCCTCCCCATGAACATATCAGAGAGACTGAGTTCAGCGAAGAGGATCCTATAGTGACACTAACGGGGGCAGTTTCGGATCCGACGATGATGAATTTGTGTAGATTACACCATTCGGTACTCGGTTCGTACTACCAGTTTCCGACCTCTCAACCGTGGACAATCACATTCACACGCTGGATCTAGATGCAATGGAGGAGGAGCGGATGACAAACATTTGGGTGGGTGACAGGTCGAACACAGGTTTTGCTCATAAGAGGCGGTTCACATGGGCGCAACATGAAGAACTATAGCTTCTGATTAATGTAGCTTACAGCGCCGACAAGCAGAGTTTTAACTTTTGGTTAAATAAGCTCCACACGTGATACCCGCATTATGTAGAGTGATTGGACCGCTTTAGCTTAGATGATTTGAGACATCACTAGGATGAGGGCCGTAGATGGGATCACATGACTACTAACATATCCGAGTGCATCAACGCTATGTTGAAGGGCACAAGGTTCCTGCCCATCTCGGCGATTGTTAGAGCCACCTATGAGCGACTTTAGCAGCTATGAGTTCGGAAGGGCCGGGAGGCTCAGGCACAGTTGGCTGCTGGGGCAGTGTGGTCGCAGCGCTTGCTCGCGGCAATTGAGGAGAGTCGTTCAAACCTTCAATTCATGCGTGTCACAAACTGCGATCGGAGAAATTCAGTGTTCCTTGTGGAGGACGGCAAGCCATGGCATATGTGGGGACACTGAGAGTACCGTGTAATAGTGCTTAATGCTGGGACATGTGAATGTGGCGAGTTCCAGGCATTTTATTACTCGTGCCGCCATGCGATTGCTGCCTGTGCATCTGGCGGATTAAAGTGGGGGCCATATGTTGACCTGGTTTTCATCGTCACAAACATGTTCAAGGTTTATGAGATGTAATTCCCACCTATCCCTGATGAGACTCTATGGCCTGAGTGGATGGGGTCCAGCCTGCGACCAAACCCCATATGAAGCGAAAGAATAAGGAATGACGACTGGTATCCACTCGTATCAGAAATGAGATGGACATGTTTGAGCGCTCGGAGAAGAGATGTGAGATCTGCAGACAGTTTGGACACACGAGGAGGAGTTGCCCCAACATTCATGCGGGTGCAGATTGATGTTCTGTTTTAGGGTGTTTGTTAGGAAAATTGTTATGTTATTGTGTGTGAACTCGTATTTTGCTTGTTTTTCGGATTGGTTGTTTCATGTCATTTATGTTTTTCTATTCGAAGATATATTATATAGTATTCTGTGGGTTGTTATTTTTTTACACCCCTATTAACGAGATATGTAACATGGGCGTATTTTTGTAATTAATCCAGGTCAAATGTATTTTTGTTATTATGGTAATTATTTAATTTATTAAAATAAAAAATCCCACCTCTTAATTTATATCGGGTCTATTAGGGACGGGTCCGGGTCTTGTCAAACCCGACCCGGTATATAATTTAAATAAAAAGATTAGAGCCGTGCATTATTAGGGTCGGGTCCGGGTCTTGCCAAACCCGGCCCGGCCCATGTGCACCCTAAACATATGTTTGAAGAGAAAAAACAACTGTCACGGGTTAAATATAAAGACAATTTTATAGTCGAGAAATTTTTAATAGAAGGAAGAAAAGTAATATTTTTATTTTAAAAATTATTAAAAATAAAATAAAACATTTTATGTGATTAGCATCCAATTAGACATTAAGAAAACCTTTTTTTCCTCTTTATTATTTTTCTCTTCAGCGGAAGATACACCTCGATATAAATATTCCTTGGGTTCGCCCTGTTTATAGTGCCATCTTTATATAGAGAGCAAGAACTGCTTAGCTCGAGAGACACGTACCCTGTGATGAGAATGATGAAGCGATTCCTTTCGCAACTGCTTCTTATTTCACTACTACTGGCGACTGTTGTTGCAGCTAATTACCGCATCAACACGGCTTCATCAGAGTCAGAGTCAGAGAAGAACACTTCTGGCGGATGCATTGGCATTCACTGCCTAGTTTCTGATGATGCAGAAGAAGATGAGATGTGGATGGATCAACAGCATCAACAAAGAAGAATGCTTGCAACTATGGGTCACTATGTCACTGATAAAACCCCCAACCCAGGTCAATCGTCAATATCCTGTCCTTCTGGAGGACAACCATATGCATACACCACTTGCAATAGCGGTGGAGTAGGGGGTCCATGTCATACTGATGACTATCTAAGAAACAAACTCAATGCTCCATGCTAGTTAGTAATTGCTGGCACTATACCATCCCATCCCTTCTTGTAATCGGATCTGCATTTCTTTACTTTCTGTCCTTCATCATCCTTGTGAACTGTTACCGTATCTGGTTGTATTTGTAAGAGAAATGATATTTGTATTGGTATATTATATTATAAAATGTATTTTTTTATTCCTTTGTTGAAAGATATGCACATTTATAATTCTTCTTATCGTATTAATTTTAATATGCCAACTGAAGCTAGCTCTTTTACTTATTGAATTTTTATTTTTCATTATTTTGACTTCGAAATTTCTATATATATAAAAAAAATTAATATGAAAAATAAGGTTTAATTAACATGGTACACATTATATAATTATTAAAAATTTTAAATATTTATATTTAATAAAGGTAAAATAAATATATTAAGAATTTAAATTTTTTATATTTTAAATAAAACCTTTTCTAAAGCATATGTTAGCTAATCTCTAAAAAAAGTATATATATTAAAATTAGAGTAGTATAAATACGGTTCTTCATTTAAACATTTGACATTAAAGTAAGAAACTCCTTAACCTTAGGTGTTGTAAAAGTTAGAACAGAACTGGCACCATAAAAACTCTCATCATCATCTTCATCTTCATCAACATATCATTTACCTGATATTTTTGCTTTGCCAAATTCCCCTACACAAAACTTTATGAGGATGTTGATATTTAAAGTTTGAACCCACTTTGTGCAAGACACCCAATATTCACTATATATATATATATATATATATATAACCGTTGATCATGCATCCCCTCCAAAAAGGAACTAGGTATTAGACCCAAAAATTAAAGCAACGATGGTTACAAGATTAAGCAACACATTATGCGTACAATTTGTCCTTGTTTGCAATTATGTAGTGTATACTTTGCTTCGATAACACAAATCACATATGAATTCAATTCTTCATTTTTCCTTTTTTCTCTCAAACTATATACTTCAATCTCAGGATTCTTACAAAGACACCTATATTTTTTTAGGTGAATTCTAATCAACTCCTCTCTAGATGAGAGGGTAAGTTATCATTTCCCACTTGATTTCTCTTTCTCTCTTGAACGTCCTATAAAATTCCACCGCTGCGTCTCTCCAATCACCATCACGAATCCGTTATTTATTTCAACCAATCATATATTAATTATTATGAACGAATTTTTGTATAATTCTTAAAAATATACACTCAAACACTGCCATGTTCGCAAGTACCAACACATCTTCCAATCATCGCCACGATTCCGTTTTCTCTCACTTGGCCTCTCTTTTTTAAGAAAATGGAATCGCAACAGTCATTGAAAAATATAGCAACGGTATTTTAGAGAGCGTCTAATGAAAAAAAAAAATCAAATGAAAAGGAATAACTTATCTATGAGAAGGTTAGGACTATCTTCTCTTCACCTATTTTTTATTAAGCTCAACGTAAGAAACAACCTCGTTTTTGAGTTTCTAACATGGCCATAGTGGTGACTGATTATCAACTTTAGTTGTTTTTTTTTTTGGGTGTAAACAACAAGGATCAATTAAGAATCAACTTTAGTTGTTGATTCACTATCAAAGACGTACAAAAATTACTATAATATCAAAATAAAGCTCATTCTTTTTTTTTATTTTGGTGTCTAAATAAAGCTCATTCTTAATATCAAATACCTTAATTATTCTTCAATTAAAACCTCATATATAACTTTAGTGCACAGACACCCAAAAAAAATATATAACTTTAGTGCACGGGTACAATATCCATAGCGATGATGTGACACTAATAAATAATAATAAAGTTAGAGGAAGGAGGAGGACGTAACAATTAAAAGTTGGCTCCATCGTCAATTCGTCACATGCACCATTATCATTAAAGGCAAGAGTAAAAACAAACAAATTCAATCATTTTGGCTAGCCAAAGAAAAAGAAAAAAAAAGGCTTGAGAGATAAGAAGGAGATAAGGAAGAAAATTTGTGAGGCTCACAAAAAGAATCATTTCGGTGGGGATTTTAAATATTTAAATATTTAATTTTAGTAAATTAAAGCGAAATATAAAAGAGAAAATCATTTTTCTTACTCTTTTTCTTCACATAAAATTTGCATATCTTAAGTCACCCAAAAAAAATTTGTTTTTCCAAAGATAGAAATTTTATTGCAAATGAAAATATATTTTGGTTTATGTAAATTATTTGAAACAACAAAGTTGCCATTATTTTATTCTTTATTCTATATTCTGGTTTAGGGTTTCATTTATTTATCGAATTTTTTTAAAATAAATAAATATAATATCATATTTACTAAATTAAATAAAACTATGAATATTTACATGTTTAAATTATGTGTGCAGTGCCACTGCCAAAGCTAGAGAAATTGATTTACGGCAGTGCCGCGGATAGAGGTGCGACAATGGCCAAAAAAAAATTGAACTAGTGTCGTGTGGGTGCAGTATTCAAAGAGATGGGGTGTGCCACTGAAGCTGCATGCGGCACTGGGTCTGTGTGCAGTGGTCACATTAGTTTAAGCCATTGCATGACAACCCAAGCCATTTTTTATACTTCGATATACTCTTATTTTTCTTTTTATCTGAAAATCTAAACTATAAAAATAGTTCAACTAATTTTACATAAAATTATTGTACCAAATAATAGCTTCTAATTTTTATATATTTTAAAATTTATGCTTATAACCTATGATGGTCGGCTTTCAAGTAGTTGGATTTTTTAACTAAACTTATATAAATAGGATTTTTTATTCATTAATTATTAATTTTTTCTAAAACTGATTTAAAGTTTTTATATTTTATAATATAAAAAAGTGTTTGCAGATCAATTTGGATCGATTTGGAAGGAAATTTGGGCATTCCAAATATTAAATTTTATAAAATAAAATATAATAAAAATAAAGTAAAAATTTTATAATTTATTATAATTTCGACGTTTCAAATTTTAAAGTTAAATAACATCCAAATTTTAAAATTTGGAATGTTCAAATTATAAAATTTTATTCAAATTATAAAATTTTAAATTTTGGAACATATAATAAATTTGTAATGTCCAAATTAAATATCATGTCATTTCTCACATTTTTGTTATTATGTACTCCTTGTGTATTCGGTGCTACAAGTATACTATATATCCGTCACAATTTATTTTTTTTTGCCATTACAATTTATTTTAAATTTATAACTATTTATATAAGTTTATTTAAAAAATCTAACGCCTTGAAAGCTGGCCATCATAGGTTATAAGTATAGATTTTAAAATATATAAAAATTAGAAGCTATTATTTCGTACAATATGTAAAATTGGTTGAACTATTTTTATAGTTTAGATTTTCAGATAAAAAAAGAAATAAGAGTACATTGAAGTACAAAAAATAGCTTGGGCTGTCATGCAATGGCTTAAACTAACGTGACCACTGCACAGACCCATTGCGAGCTAGACCCAGTGCTGCAGGCAGCTTCCGCCGGCACACCCCATCTCTTCGAAGCACCCACGCGGCAATGGTTCAATTTTTTTTTGCTAGTGTCGCACCTTCTACGCACGACACTGCCGTAAATCAATTTCTCAAGCTTTGGTAGCTGCACACATAATTTAAAAGCGTAAATATTCATAGTTTTATTTAATTTAATAAATATGATATTATATTTATTTATTTTAAAAAAATCCTTTTATTTACCCTCTCCATACAGGACAATATAATTCATCTGTGTCTATTATTTCTTATTAAATTTAATCATTATTCTTCATATTTTAAATAAGAAAATGTGAAAGCACTATGTTTACATGTTAATAATTATGTAGCTAATATATAATTAACATAAGAAAAAATTTTAACCAGATATATTATCTCTTTTTTATTGAAAGAAAAATAAAAAATAAAAATAAAATAACCAATCATATATTAACTAAAAACTATTAATTAAAAACAATTATACGGTATATGGTATAGGAAGATTTTTCAATATACCACTTTAGCGATATACTCGATATACTTGTAATCTGTAACCGTTGATTTTAATTTATATTTATATTTAAATTTTTTTAATTAAAATCAACCGGTTACAGATTGCAGATATACCAAATATACCGCTATACCGAAAAACTTTCCCATGGGATATTGCTTGACAGTTTGACTCTGGCACCATCCGCCAGCAAAAGTAGTATATTATTACCGAAACAAATCGCAGTTTGCGATGGTAATTGGTAGAGCTAATTAACTATATGGGGTATGGGAGTGTCGGCGCGATGAAATTATGAAAAGCATAAAGTGACCAAGAAGTACGTAGTTGAGACAACGGGTAGATAGTTAAGCGGAAAAGTTATTATATGGGTTGAGGGTGTGTTTATATAAAGAATAGGAAAACTTTCAAGTTATTTAACATTGATCTTAATTAAAAAAATATAAAATATATCTATAAATCAAAATCAACGGTTACAGATTATAGGTATATTGATTATCGATATACCTGAAAATTTTACTAAAGAATATGACATTTGTGTGAGTTTAACTTGAATATGGTAATAAAAGTTTTTCGCATGATGCAAAAAACTTTTGGTAAGTATGCAAAAAAGTTTTGATGCAGAAAAATTTTTCGTAGGATGCAAAAAACTTTTGGCAAGTTGCTTTTTAGAATTTTCGCACCATGCGAAAATTAAAAGCAATTAAGATTTTCAGCATGATGCAAAAAATCTTCTGATTGGCTGTTAAATTTTCGCACCATGCAAAAATTAATTTAAAAATATTTTTTCAAGTATAAATCAGAGTTGCGTGAATTCATCAAGAGTTCCATTCTACAAAGTTAATATGGAAAGCAGTATAGTTCTTCGAGTGTATTTTAATGGTGGGATCATTCCTGATACACAAGAAGACATTTCTTTTGTATCAGAAAGTTCGATTACATATGTTGTTCCATATTTTACAAGTTTCTCTGAGCTTCGAAATTGTATTTGGCAAAGTGTAGACATTCATATCTCAAAGGTGGTTAGCAGCATACTATATAGGAGTCTTGTTGTAGTATTTGGCGGGCTGATGCAGTTTCAACCAATGCCCATTACGGACGATGCAAGCATGCGGCATATGTTTCAAATCCATTGGAATACACAAGCTCAGATACCATTGATAGAGCTGTATGTTGAATTGGAAGATGTGCCTGCTCTTCTCGGTGGATATGACTCAGATGTGGGTGGACATAGAGAGATAACATGGTATGAAGATAATAGTGATAGTGAAGATGATCTCGAGGCCAGCTGTGGATTCAACAACGAGAATGTGGGAGAAGAGGAGGAAGCGAACACAGTTGGCCAGATAGCGATGGAAGCGATCGCATGGCAACAACAAAGCATTAGCAGGGCATCCAGTTCAGACCTGGTCGGACAGAATGTAAGAAATGCAACAATAGGGCAAGATCCATACGGGGCTGCATCCTTTATGCGCGTGCTACATCTTGAAACCATGAGTGCACCAGAATTCCCACAGCATGCGAACCAAGGTGCGGTGCCCTATAAAAATTCATTCTTTTAATTCTTGTGAGCAATGTCTGATTTTGGTTGTGTTTGTGCAGCGGTTGTTGGCGAAAATGGTGAATTCTGTGTGTATATGGAGTTCGAATCCAGGAAGTTAGCAATCGCCGCAATCAGGAGCTACACCATATCCAAAGGGGTCGATTACATGGTATATGAATTTGAGCCTACGACATTCTACGCTAAGTACAAGAAGTTTGGAAATGGATGTGAGTGGCTTATCCGAGTGAGTTTGATTCGAAAGAAATCATGTTGGGTGATAAGGAAGTACAATGACAAGCATATGTGTTCCATGTCTTCAATTTCGCAGGATCATTCAAAGCTAGATTCGGACATGATCGCAGAAGCCATTAGGCCACTTGTCCAAGCTGACCCAACCCTCAAGGTGCGATCAATAATTGCGGATGTGCAGGCTAGGTTCAACTACACCATTACTTATCGCAAGGCGTGGCTTGCAAAACAAAAGTCCATTGCGAAGATCTATGGTGATTGGGAAGCTTCTTATGGAACATTGCCATTGTGGTGCAAAACAATGTGCGACTCGATGAAAGGTTCAGTTGTTGAAGTTAAAACTTTACCATGCTATGAGGGAGGGAGGGACTGAGTTGGAGAATGTGAAGATTCTGCATTGTATATTTTGGAGTTTCTACCCATGTATCAGAGCATTCAGGCATTGTAAGCCAATGGTACAAGTCGATGGGACACACCTTTATGGAAAATACAAGGGAGTTCTGTTGGTTGTCGTTGCACAGGATGGAAACCAAAATATCGTACCTATTGCGTTTGCCCTCGTTGAAGGAGAGACCGCGGGAGCATGGGAATTTTTCCTAACAAATTTGCAGAGGCGAGTTGTAACTAAAGACGGGGTGGGGATTATTTCAGACCGCCATGAGTCTATCAGGGCTGCAATAAATCGTAGCAACGGCGCGTGGGACCCACCGAGAGCATATCACATGTTTTGCATCAGGCACATTGCTTCTAACTTCCTGCGGCAATTTAAGGCACCTTATTTGCACCATCTTCTTGTTAGCATGGGTACATGACTTTACAATTATTTATAATAATATCAACTTGAATGCTAGTAATAATAATTGTTTACCCGTGACATTGGTAGGTTATTCGAGGACTGTAGAGGAGTACAACACGAACCGCTAGAAGCTAATGGACCGCAGCGAGGCATATACTCAGTGGTGCGACAACATTGGGTGGGCTCAGTGGGTTTTGACCTTTGACACTGGACACCAATGGGGGCACATGACGACGAACCTAGTTGAGTGCATCAATTCAGTTCTGAATGGAGCGCGTAATCTTCCGATGACATCTCTTGTAAGTGCTACGTATTATCGGATGAACAAACTATTTATCTGGAAGTCCAACGAGGCATCATTTAAGTCTTTCTTGCTCGTTTTGCCATGCTCTACCCGCCAGAATCAAATGTTCACCGTATTCCCCTTGGTACCACATGTAATAAATGTCGATGGGTGATTCATAATGGTTGGGACCGCTAAAAACATTGTTGGGTCGCTCTTCGTTCCACTCTTTCACGTGCGATGCATGTTTCCTCCCTGTGAATACCGTATTTTGTCCGACCAACAATAATATTTTCCGAAAAAAAAAGATTTTGGTCTTCGGATCAGAAAAAATCTGTTATTTTTCATATAGTGTACACAAAAAAAAAAAGAAAAAAAATTCTGTTATACAGAATATGAAAATGTATACTACATCAAAGATAATATATATATATATATATATATATATATATATATA
>JASCZI010001474.1:0-14916 GCA_036250425.1 Stylosanthes scabra
ATATATATATATATATATATATATATATATATATATATATATATATGTATGTATGTATGTATGTCAATTTTAGACATATCCTTGAATTAAAATATAAAACCAAATAAAAAAGCTAAACATACCTAATCATCTTCATCAATAGGTTCAACAGATACCGCCACATAACAAGCACCATCATTAGAGGAAAATATATCTGTTAAGGGGAATGAAATAGTTATATGCAAGTCTATATTCAACAACGTTTAATTAGTAATTAACTTGTAATTTCTAAATTCCATACCTTGATCAACTTCTTGAAGAACTTCGCCATCATCACCTTCTAATTCGAAGGAAATATCTTCCTTAAGCCAATATCTCGTGCACACCAAAGCTTCCATCATTTTAGCTGTTAACGAACTACCGTATGGATCGAGGACTCTCCCTCCTGTACTAAATGCAGATTCCAAAGCTACCGTAGAAACAGGCATAGCCAACACCTCACGAGCCATATTTCCAAGAATTGGAAATCGAGTTGAGTTGACCTTCCACCAATTCAATATATCGAACTTATGAGAATACGACTCGCATTCTTCTTGCAAATATCTATCAAGTTCAGATTTAGTATTTGATCTACGACCGGTTGCTTGTAAGAAAAAGGCCATACAATGATGATCAATATCAGTGTTGCTCGCTTGAACATCATGTGTATCGGCTTCACTTCCTCTATCGAAGCCTTGGTATTGTTGATAAAGTAACTTCAAGCACTTAACCAACTTCGACTTTAACTCAGCCCCTTTTTCTACTCCAAATAAATAATCCAGAAAATAGTTAACATACTCAATTTTCTGTATAGGGTTGAGTATGACAGCAATCAATAACAACATATTCACCGAATCTGGATTTCCCCAATATTTGTCATACTTAACCTTCATCCTTTTCGCCATTGACGAGGTACTCAAATCATCATAATTTTCACATATATGACGAATACTTCGACCAATTTCGAACACTTCCTTCATATACATATCACTAGTAACATATAAACTACCAGAACTACATACAGTGGCATCGTTGAACATTTGCAAAAATGGTATAATTGACTGAACATGCTCCCAATCTGCATCAGAAGGCACACCGATCCCTTTTCCTCCATCCAACTCTGCTATGTATGAGTTGTCTTTCAATGCAAGTAACTCATATGATTTACGGTGCCTTAAAGCTACATCTAACATCTGAAATGTAGAATTCCACCTAGTCTCAACATCCATGCAAGGTAAGGCTCTATACTGAATCTTCTCTAGTTCAACACATTTCTGAAACCTAAGACCTCTAGGTGTAGAAGATTTCACATACTTCACAGCATTACGAATTTTCAAGATTGAATTATCAATCTCCTTCAACCCTTCTTTTACAATCAGATTTAGAACATGTGCGCAACATCTTAAGTGAATATAGTCTCCATTCAAAATAATATTGTTCCATGAATTTAATCATTGCTTTAGATATCTAATTTCAACGTCATTAGATGATGCATTATCAACTGTAACACTGAAAACTCGATTCAAATTCCAGCTATTCAAACAAGATTCAACTGTAGCCCCTATCACCTCTCCTGAATGGCTTGTCACTTGGCAAAAATTAAGTATATGTTTATGCAATTTCCAATTCAAATCCACAAAGTGCGTTGTCAAGCTCATATAAGTAAAATTTTGATTTGAAGTCCAAGTATCAGTTATGAGACATACCCTACCACAATTTGTCAAGAGGAAATTTTGCATCTTCATCTTTTCCTCAGCATAACGAGATCCAATGTCACGTGCCAAAGTAGTTCGGGAAGGAAGTTTGAATCTTGCTTGTAGGGCATATATGAATCTTCGAAATTTTGGCTTCTCAACAAAGCGAAATGGTAGCTCTTCCCCAATAAACATTTCCACAAGTAACTTTCGACACTCCTCTTGGTCAAATTTGGAAGCACTAAGTGAACTTGAAAGTCCACGCTCATCTATATCCGGTGTGGTCGTTGTTTTTCTTCTTTTGTTTGATTCAGAGTCAGGATTTTGCTTGCATCTTTTCAAATGACCACCCATTGAGCTGGTTCCATTCCCATATTGTATTAAGCTACCGCAATATTTGCACTTTGCTTTCTTCTCTATAGCGTTCTCCACATCAAAATGGTCCCAGACAACTGACCGATTTTTACGAACATTTGACGGTGGAGAAAAAGGGTTGAGTACTTGCGGACATCCCTGCTGTCTCCTCGCTCATTTCTTCTTCTTGTACACTTTATTGTGATGTTGTTCTACAAGATAATTAATGTTATCTTTAGCATACAAAAGAATATAGAAATATTGCTGGCTAACAACAAAAATAGTAATAACAAAATTAATAGGCAGTTAGGCACTGTGTAAGAGTAAATAAAAACAAAATTTCATACAATATCCATAAAGAACTTGCTAATATTAATAGACTAATGATAAAAACAGAGCAGAATACTAAACAAGGCTTTGAAGCCAATATTTCAAGGTGATTTTACTCACATCGTAATTAATCCAATATATACATATATATTAAAGGAATTTAAGTTACTGTGCTAATCATTTTGAAACATAGATTAACATTGGTAGAATCATTCCATGTGTCAACATGCTATTGTCAACATGTTATCTTTAGCATGTACTTGCTAGCATTCAAGGATCTCACCAAACTAAAGAATAGCATAATAATATAATTAACACCATCATCATTCATCGGTTCTCTAGTGTCATGTATCTTGGAAAATACTATACTTACACAACACCATCACTCTAATGGTCACCTTGCCTTGTATGGGAATAAATATGAACATTTCTTAGCAAGTGACACATACATTTCTTACCATCGATTCTCTGTTCCTTGTAATTATATTGCTCCTATCATAATAAATGCAACTTATGCTTAAAAGGTATTATCTCATTACTTCAGCATTCAGGTGGCTTTTTAGGATAATTTCATAGAATATAATCTTCCTTTAGAAACAGAAAACAAGTTTGTGAACTTGAATATTGACACAAGTAATTTGGTTTCAAAAAGTGGAATAGGTCCAAACTAAAGGTAGCAGTGTACTATGAAGAAATAATCAAACTGACTGAATCTAATAATCAAACAGCTGGTATACATAAGATTATAAGAACACCGACACTTTCTATATATTATCAATTATAAGAAAACTTCACAAGTTGCACATTGATTATAAACTATCTTACTCAAATAATGACTCAACCTGAATAATAATTTTCAAACAAAACCCAGAAATTGCACATTAATTTGCACATTACACATTAATTTTCAAACAAAAAACAGATGGTAAGTAGAATCCTCTCTCTCAGAACTTTCATCAAACATATGGTATACAAATTCCAGATGGTATCAAACAAGTTTGCATCATCTTGGCTATCTCTCTCTCTCACATAACTTTTATCAAACAGATTAAGTATGGTATCAAAGTATCAAACAAGTGTGCATTATCTTTGTATTCAAAAGAAAATAAACTTGGAGCATACCATAAAGCGGTATGTGAAGTGCAAAGGAATAAAAGACTCAGCTAATGAACTTGTCAACCTAAGAACTTACCTGAGTTTCAGAGATCAAGTGTATAAGGAGGAACAGAGCGAACGACGTCAAAACAGGGACAGCAAGAAGAGAAGCTCTTTCGTAGATGAGTAGAACAGGTTCCGGTGATGGCGGCGGTGTCGGAGATGAGATGAGAATGCGGTGAAGCACCGCAACGGCGTGTGATAAGAACTGAAGAAGGGAGAACGAGATTGAAGAGTGGATTTGGGTTTTTTTTTTTTTAAAATTAGGGTATTTAATTTTGGATTTTAATTTGGATTTGGACGTGGATTTGGATTTGAAACTGTATTTATGGATTGGTTTTTAAACCAAACCATAAAATTTAAATAGTTTGGTTTGGATTTTTTTAATTTAAAACTGTTTTTTTTAAGGTTTGGTTTGGATTTGGTTTAAAATCCATATTCTGGTTTGTTATGCCCACCCCTAGATGTAGTACCTGATGATTTATTTGTTCGTGGCTTATTCCGTATTTTTATTACCTGCTGGAACATGTTCATTTTTGGAGAACTCAAGCCTAATTAATAGTTGCTTTTAACTAAGGATCTTGTGGTTTTTGTTGTAATTCCTGTTTGGAGCTGTCAATCTATGTACAATTTCATTTATGTGTTCCTTTCTGAACGACTCCTGGCAGACTCAGAGGCCGCGCCGTGGCTGATAATCTATTGTTGCATCTAGGATCCATGATGAGAATGACCCTACTCAATGTGACTCTCGTGCTCAAGTGTCAGCGGCTCCTTTAGGTGATTAGCATGTGGGCTATGTCATGCGATACTAGATGAAGAACTTTGGTTTTTTTCACTCCTACTTGTCCTTTTGAGGGCTCAATCATGATGTCATTGGCCTCAAGGTCTTTACCGTACTTGTCTCTTCTAGTTTCACTTTGCCTTTATGATTTTGGATTATGCAAGTTTGTGATCGAACGCGCTTAAGTCAAATTTTGCTGAAAACCAATTCGTTGTTATACTCTGTCAATGGGTCGGTATATGTTTGGTCTCACGGGATGAAGAATTCATTTTGCAGACAATGTTTAATTGTTCATTGTTTGATAGTTTTTCAATTTATTGACATTGTGTATTTAAGCAGGTTGCATTTTTCAATGTGATACAACTCCAGTCCTGGGAAAAGAAACAGGTTGAGTTCCTGGGCATTTACTTTGTTGTATTTGGAAAAGGAAATAGGGTGAACTCCATTGTGATGCCGCCACTTGTTATTTAAGTTAATATGCTACCATTTCTTATTTAGGTTTTTGTGCTGCCTGTTCTTATTTAGATTTTATATCTTTAACCCATACATGTAAAACAGAAAATTGTAATCACATATGCTACACAAATTCAAATCTTCGTACAAAGTATAGTTGAGGTAACAAAAGAGATTATCGAATGGCCATTACCTTAGAATAAATGCTATCCGTTTTCATGATGGAAACCCGGAGCCGTTCATTTGGAAATTCCTAACTAAAGGTCAGCATGAAATTGAGAAATAATATTTCTTGAATGTAGTGAATTACACATACACACATGGATTGCATTCTCTTGTGAGCACAAATCCAATAATGCAGTCATAATAGAGATTATAAACACCACTTTACAAAGGGCATAAATTAAAAAAAACATTTCCTCTGATAACAATATGCCTCTACACTATTAGAGATATGTTTGGAGTGAAATAAATCTAACTAATATTTAGAAGACAATTCAACTTGTGTGTGTAATTTATAAATTTGAAGAAATGTTAGCTTGTTCTAGTTCCTCAAACTGAAGTTAGTTATTTTTTAACTATTTGCTTCTGTAGCGTGGAATAATTGCATAAGAATAGCAAGTTTATGATAATCCCCAATTTTGAGAATTACAATAAATTTTTCCCCTTTAGATATAGGATTGCATCTTCCATGTAGCGTAATTTCTGCCGTCTCAACCTCAATCCATGTCCTTTAACATTGAATTATTTCCAAATTAACAATTATAAGTTGGTGTTGTAACATTTCAAATTTCATTACATACGTGTCACAACAGAAACATATTCTCAACTTTTGCTGAAATCAAATGGATTGTATATCCTAGTTCTCACACGGCTAAAAAATTACGATCAAACCACCACAAAAGATCCATTCATTTGGGAGATTGAAACAAAATATCCACTCTGTGACAACACAGCTATGGCAAAAAAGTTCACAAGTTTCTTGTTAAAAGATAAAGTACTAACATCAATCAAAACTCTACAACCATAAATACATCAATAGGTGCATTAGATACTACTAGAATGGACCTGTTAAATATGCTTTTTGAGGCTTAACCATTAGATGTCAAGGCTTTCAGATATTTTACTTGCAATTATCCAAAAGATATAAAATCATACGAGAAAGTGGTCCATGACTAAGTACATTTTGATCGCCATAGTATCTCTGCCTTGCTATCCATAATGGTATGTAGCTCATTTGCTGATGTCGATGCTAGTCCGATAGCTAATTTCAACCTAATGAATTCGGAGGTTCGCTGATTGGGTCAAAACAAAAAAAGAAAATCCAATGGCTTCATCTTTTTTCAACAAACAAGGTAGTCTAAATTGCAATAGTGATGAAGTCATGTTCACAATACCGTGTAGTCGAGAACGTTTCTCGCAAATACATTATGATGCATTATCCAGGATAGGCACCAAACTGATGACTCATATCTGTGATGAATTCAAATTAGGTGCTGTTATAAAAAAATGGGTGTTCTTTTGATAATTTTAATATGTTTTTGCTAATATATACCTGGTAATGTTACTTGGCAAGCCTTCTGGATATAAGAAGTATTCCATTGGCTAAAGTCTACAATGGATTTTGAAAAGTTCACAATGTTCCTAGAGTTCCTAAACAAGCCAGCCATGAACTCCATCTACACAAATAAACATGTATTTGATACCAGTTGTAGATTTACAAAATATACGGCTAGTACATTGCAACTCGAGTAGTAAAGTTTTGGAGTTTGCTTACAATTTTTCCATGCATGTTTCCCTTCGCTTCGTTGTCTGAGCAGTCCATGAGACGTCTAGTGAGTAGACCCTGCGTCGCTTGATAATAGATGTTTAGTGGATTCAAAATTTTTTATCAGCTAACATATAGCGTGATAACGTGCATAGTAGTTTGTATTAGAATTAACACACGTCTCATTCGCGGTAAAATACAAAATAAATAACCATGAATACCTACTTGCAATGCCAGGCAAACTTCTTGCAATTGATTCTTGACAACAGGCGATTCTTTGAGCATGACCACACAAAGAAGCCTATTGTATTAAAATTTAAGTTTATCGAGGCAGAATCTCCGCAATAACATCTGGAATCATAAGAATTGTGTTTCATTCCAATAATAACAAACTATTCTTACTACAAAATGACAAGAGTAGCCAATTATCAATGTATTTCATATTAATCATGCAACTAACAACTTGGTCATGTACTCATATTAATTGAAATCATTTAGGAACGATGGGAGAATTTTGGTAGCAAAGTGGATGCAGCACTCATATATGTGGGATGATTACTTATTGGATAAGGTAAATAAAAATTTGTTACGTCAATTTCACTATGCAACGTGAACGATTAAATTCTTACTCAATTATTATTAGTTTCCTTACATGGTTATGTATGTTTGGCTTCATATGAAACATGTATAAGGTTGATGAGAAGAATCGCATGAGCTTAGCACTAGAACTAGAAATGGGGAAGTACAATAGAAAGGCGAATCAGATGCAGGAAATGACAACGTCAACATGGGATAAAATAATATGCCGAGCAGTTTCGACCGAAAAGAGGAAGAGGAAAAAGCATGAACATAAGGAGAGGAAACCTAGCTCCAACATTAGTTTTTAGAATATTCAACTACTATGAAACTTCATTGGTTATAGTCTAACATTTTGAGGAATTTGAATGTATTCAAACAAAGGCATCGATATCCTGCTTAGAAACTAGTTGATCTATAGTTGATTTTCGATTAAGTTTTTAGTTCTAGCAAGTTGAACATCATACATGATGTACATTATTTTAGGACTGATGGGTTTGGCACGATACCGAAACGGTATTTCGGAAGAATGCTATTTTTTGGTTTGAAAATTGTGTTTGCATTTCGGTTTTCAATATTTTCAAGAGCTACACATCTATAAATATTAGCAGATTTGCTAACAAGTTAAAAAAATTTCAACTATTCATTGATATGCAGCTGGCATAATTTATGATTTAAAATAATTTAGGGAAGATACTTGACAGGGTTGGGTAAGACACCATTATTAATATTTGAAAATATGTTGTTGCTATCTAGACTAAACGGGATATAAAGGGATTAATACATATCAGCCACACATAAAAACTATTGCTCCAACTTCTATGATGTGTGCTTTGGGTCCGAAAATGAATGATTAAAGCCTTGAAGGCTCTATGTTTTTTCTTTTATTTTTTTTTCGAAAAATAAATTATTGTTCCTAAATCGATTAAAAGTAAAGAAGAAAACAAAGGGATTTTGTAAAAGTTAAGGACAGATGAATTAATTTTTTATTGCAATAAGGTGTTGCAAATTGCTTATGTATTGCTTATATTCATGACTTCATTTGTATTTGACTATTTGCATATAGAATATTGTATTTTTGAAAATAGTATAGGTGCTTCAATTCATAAAGTTATAGCAAATATCATTCAATTCAAGTTCTAACAAGCACTTGGGTTAGAACATCATCTTTAAATGATACCTCAGAAAAGTAGAAAGGTAGAAAAACTAGCCAAAATTATAGTGCATATAGTCATATTCCTATTAGAAAGAACAGAGCTGTGAATCTACCATGTAGTGTGTGACCTACGTATATGAGAAGCACAAGCTAATTCAGCAATGTATAATTAAGTTGCAAACCTTCGATAGCTACATAATTAAATATAACCTTCCTTAGTGAAGAGTGCTCAAAACTAGTCCAAGAAATTAGAACTAAGTTGTGAATATGCAAATCTGTGTAAACAATGAGCTTATTGGAACCATATTTTCCGAAGCAACAAATGCTTGAATAGGTGGGGTGACATACAAAGTAATAGGAATATGAAAGGAAGTTAAGGTTAATAACATAGTTAAGTAACCCATAAATCTCCCCAAATGCCCATTTGGAATCACTCAAAATTTGGGTTTGTAGATTCAACCCTTGTACTTTTTTTCCTTAAATATCTATGTTTTATCTATGCTCAAAATGAAGAATATGCAATACTTTATGCAAATTTTGCTTGTGGGGTATTTGGATTAATAAAGGAATTACCATGAATGAGGCATTTGGTCAAAATTATATTGAAGTTCAATTAGTCTTAATGACAATGGTAAAGATTACACCATTGCCGGCAGTAAAGGAAAACAAAAAAAAAATAAAGCAAGAAATCAAACAATCTATACTGGATTTGTTAATTTGTGATTCTTTTAGCGATAGAGTATCAGGTAAAACCAACCATTTTAAAATAGCAACTGCACAAAGATAATTGAAAGAATGATTCCCAAACTCATCTAGTGGTTAAATAAAATGATCTGTGTTAACAACTTTTACGTTTACAATTTAGAAAGCTTGTACGAGAAAATTAAATAGGAATTCCCATCTTGAAGCATCAAAAGAATAAGAGATTGCTAATATAAGAACAAAAGAATAGAAATCAATTAGCGAAAGATAGTAAATTGTGAGAACTATCCTAGGCCAGTGCAATCCTTTATAGGAAAAGGCTAGTACAAATTTAAGGAAAAAAATTCCATACATAACGTAAATAACAACAGAGGAATCACAAAAACAATGCTTCGCAGTGCATACTAGCTGGCTACGTCATCATGTATATATGATTAAACCTACAATGTTAAATAATGCAAGCAAATCATAATATGATTGGATGAATATTGCACTTGTTGATTCTCAATGACTAGGGGGAGAAATTTTTGACAAATCTGTTATTGAAAATTAAAAATCAGAACATGACTAGTTTAACACAAAAATCATGCAAAGGAAAAAACTTAACAGCAAAAAATCCAGCCATAATTGTTATGATCCTAGTTATCCAACACAAAGCCTGAACACCTGCATGAATTAAAACCTTGGAACCAAACAAAGGATCCGAAGAACCATCCAACGATTCCAAAAATCAATGCAGCATAAAAACGCCTTTTATAAGCAAACAATCTCAACTTCAGAGACTTTAGCATTTTCTTCATTTTTCCTAACTCACCAACAACGGGATCCAAATCTAAGTCTGCCCCCACTGGAAAAAGGTACATTCCTCGTGTACCTGAAACCCAGCCAAGAAGGAAAATTGAAATAAACATCATAAGATTCAACAAAAAAACAAAAACAAAATTTATGTCGAATAACAATAACAGATAAACTCTTACTTCGTAAAAAACACACCCCCAGAATCTCCTTCCTGGATTATCCTTCGTAAGCGAAACGCGCAACATGGGCCTCTCCCCATATAACAAAGCAGAGGAATCCTGTTGGAAGAGGAGTTACTCCTACCGGTAGTCGAGCTCCTGGAAGACATAGCATTTGATTTTAGGAATACTGACAAGACGAGAAGGACCGGATAATTCCGCGGCAAGGAAAAGTGGTCCAAGAAACAGGAAAAAGGGGAGACTGTAACCCTAGAAGGGGGCAAAGTTCTTTAAGTAAAATTTTATTTTTAAATTAACAGATACATTTTTTTTTGGTCCTGGCCCAAGGCATATACACCAACAACGAACTGGATCGGTCAAGCCCCACCCGGACCATAAACTGCTGGATCCCTAAGAGAATCAACGAAGGCGAAACTCTACTCCTCCCAACTCGAATCTGCACGACACATGGCGGCCTCCAACGTTGAGATACCAACCCACGCATGCGTAGATGCCAGTCATTCTTGAATAGCCGTCTCGGGTTGCCATGCTCCATGGATGCAAGAAGCTTTCGCCATCCCCGAATCTGACACTACTCAATGGGTGGTCCGGCTCGAGAATCTTCCATGACTCCCAACTACAACAATGATAACGAGAAGATTCCTTGCAACGTTGAGCTCTCCTCTATGCTAGTGTTAATTCGTACCAGAAATCGAAATGGATTCTTGCTCATCCCACCGCCAAGCCTGGATATACATGGCCACCACCGGCGCCACTTGCACCGACCGAGGTTGCATTGATACTAGGCATTGCTGAAGAATCATCGAGTTCCAACCATTGCCATGGGGTTTTTTCTGAAGCTCCTCATTACAGTCCTGTTGGCGACGCTGCAAAGGTACATCTAATGAGCATATGGTTTTTTTGACATAAACAAGCGATCTACTAATAGGACTAAATTTGGCTTCAAAAGGCCCAAGAAAAATGGGCCACAAGCTGACATACTATATGGTAATGGAAGCCGCGCCTAATGTGCGATCGAGCTGCCTATGGAATGGGAGAAAACCCAAACTATTAGAGCCTACATTAACAACCGATAGCTGGCTCACCAGTATGACTAATGAATATAGGATACAAAAGGGACCCAAACGTCATCATGGCCCTTTGTCAAAAAGTGGCTGAAATCTGAACAGTTAAAAAAAAATGAAAGATTATGTTTCAAGCAAACAAAGTGTATTATGTGAAAAGTTTTCCTAAGAGGAGAGAACAAGTTATAAAAATACGATGCTTAACTTCATAAATGTTTTTAATGTGTATAATATAATGTGACTGAATGTTTTTTCTGGAATTAAAGAACTAAATTTGAATTTGTTGGTTCATTAATAAAATATCAATGAAACAAAATTTATTTATAATAAAAATAGGTTGTGAGTCAATCAATTAGAAAAAATTATAAAAAAATCAATAAATCAGTTAATATAGTATTACTTTTTAATGGTAAACCGATTTAACATAATAAAAAAATATTTTAAAAACAAATATTACATATATTTCATACATAAATATGTGAGTGTTTAAATTTTGGAACTTCTTCTTCCTCTTGTTTGATCACTAGAGCCTTAAACTTTTTTATTTACTCCTCTCGCATTAATCATTATTGTCACTAAAGTAAAAAAATTATGAATAAATAATCATCATGATTTACTCGTTATGACATTTTGCCTAATTATTCCTTCATAGGCAATGCTTTACTCTTTGAAATATGAAGATTCCAAGCCATATGAGCATCTAAAGATATTGTGTTTCATCTCAATTTAAAGATGTTTATTAGGTTATATCCATTTTTAAACCAGAAGTTAGATAGGTTTCTTAAAAATTTGGATCATGTTCGAAACTAAATCAAAATAAGTTATTTCTTAACAGAAAATTTTCATATTTACAATCTTAATATGTCCTTAAAATAATAATTCATAATTTGGTTGGAGTGAATGAGATAGGTTAAAGAAATGGAGATATTTAAAAAGGGAATCACAACCAGGTTCCCAAAAAAAAAAAAAAAAAAGGAATCACAAGAGGAGCGTGACATTAGAAGGTGGTCGTCGTTTACTCTCTCCAACTTCTACCAACAAACTCATTGACTTGCATACACCGCTTTTCCCGCCAAAAAATCTCATTTTCTCTTCCTTTTAATTTCTTTTCTTTATTTTTTCTTTTTTTTTATTTATTTATTTTTTCTTTTTCGCTTCTCTGTAACTATTTAATACTAAAAGTAATATTTTCTTTCTTTGGTTAATTAATTGAATAATGATAATGATAATGATAATGATAATGATTAATGATAATTACTTAAAAGTGGATTATGCTTTGACCAAGTGGGAAAAGCCTCCCCCACAACTTCCTATAATAATTAGTAAATTATTATTATTAAGATACGTTGCCAAGCAAAAACAAAAGATAAGATAAAAATCAATTTGAGATTGAGACAAAAAGGGTTGAGGGTGCGACTTTTGACTAAATTCAGATAAAGGGTGACATTTGTTCAATCACAGCCGTACACGTGTCCCATCATCGTTCGATCACCCCATGATGTGTTAGTTCACTTGATCAACATTTGTATTGTTTCTGTTATATGTCTTAAGAAATTATTATTTCATTTTATACTATTATTTAGAACTTTAATACATGGAATTTTAATAATTTATAATAAGTATTATATTATGATATAGAGAAAGTATTAGGAGCCAATACATTAAGAAGTCAATGTATTTAATAATAAGTTATGGATGATATATAATTCATATAATTTCATATCATAACGTTTTTAATTTTAGATGATAATTTTTTTAATTTTAGATGATAACTTAATTATTAACTTTTTAAAAATTCTCTAATGGTAGTTCCGTAATATTGTATTATATAAGTGTATTATCATACTAACTTGTTAAACAAAGTATTTTTCTTAGAAATTTCTTTTTTTAGTGGACTAAGTATGAATAAGTTAGGTATAACTTTGGCTCGGCTCATATTTAAAAGTAATTTTGCTGAAATTATTTGAAAAGTTGTCTTAGTTTTATAATAAAAATATAAATTAATGCCTTAAAATTTTATGTATTTTTTTTATTATAAAAAAGTAGCATACTTTTAAAGATAATACTCACATATAGATTGAATCTATACAAAGTATACATATCAAAAATAAAAAAATATCCATCATCACTTTTATCATATTAATCCGTATTTCTATATCTTTTTTCTAGTAAACACTATTTTTAAAAGCTTTCTCAAAATCAGTTTGTGATTTTTAAAATTAAAAAAATTTAATAATATATATAATTTTATAAACACCGCTATATCCCATTAATACTAATTTTAATTTTTTTTTTAATAAAACATGCATGAAAGTTTATATACTGAATAACAACTTCATGTGCTTTCAATAGTTTTACGGAAATTGAAACATTAAAAATAGAAGATGAGAAACATAAGAAATTATTTTTACAAGTTCATATGTTAGTGACCGCAGGAGAGGAACACGCACTTTTTGTGTTTCAAAATTGCATCACCTTGTTTTCAGTATTTAATTTTCAATTTCAAACGAAGAGAACATTAAACATTTCATAATCAAAAGTTTTCATTTAGCCCCTTGTTATTCAGTTTAGCGTTTTTGTATTAAGTTTTATTAGTCAACTTTCCAAGGATCGTAGTTTTTCACTTTTTGGAAAATGAATGGAGGCAAATTTTCTCATGGTCATGGAGCGTTGGTTATTCGGTCCAAGTTGGTAACTAAATTTCTATAATTCATCCATAATTTCAATGCATGATATCCGAAGTTGGTATGAGTTTTTTTTTTTTTTTTTTTAAAAAATCAAGTTATTAACATTTAAAATTATTGAATAGCATTTAAAATTATTGAATAGCATTTTTTTAAAAAAATCTAGAATTAATTAATGTAAACATGTTTTGAACACTGCTTACCAATACTCTTCTAAAATATTACTCATGTTGATAATGTTTAGTTTTTATTTTTATATATTTAAAAATACCGGTGCTATGAAATCAACATTAAAGAGTCTTAGAAGTCAATAATTAAGTTATTATTCTAAATAAAATTGAAGTGATCATTCATAACTTATCTATTATCATCATAAAGTGTATTAGCTTCAAAATATATTAACTTCTAAGACTTTTTCATTTGAAAATAAGCTGTTAACCAATCAATAGTTCAATAATTAATTGAATAAGTAATCCTAAACCAGGTCGATTATCACATGTGTTAAATATGAGGCGATTATATTCACAAGTCAAGATAAGGGGATGGATACTAGAAAAAATCTTTATTTTGTTATAAGCAAGTGGGGCGGCTAAGCCGCCGGTTAGTATGCACTTGCATAGTAACCCAACAAATCATGGCCGTCCATTCCTAATCAAGTTACTATGTTGCATAGTAAATGAATCATAGCCGTTCATTCCTTTTCATGTAATAGTAAATCTTTTACTATAAATAGGGCTATGATTTCATAAGTTTTTCATATTCAGAAATCAATAAGAATTTCATATTCTTGTTCTCTCTAGCTCTCTCTCTTGTTTTCTCTTATTCTCTCTTTTATAGCTTCAGTTTTATAACACGTTATCAGCACGAGGCTCTGTTCAATCTGCTTTGAAGCACGAAACTCTAATCAAGTTTCTTTGAAGTAAGGTAATAATCTTTTACTATGTCTAACCTTTCTCGCCTCGAATTTGTACCCCTAAATATATCTGGTAATAATTTTCTATCATGGATACTTGATGTTGAAATCCATCTGAATTCAATGGGTCTTGGAGACACCATTGTGGCCAATAATGACGCATCCCTGAAGGATCGCGCTAAAGTAATGATATTCATTCGTCGTCATCTTGACGAACCTCTGAAAAATGAATATCTGACCTTAAAAGATCCTGAAGATCTGTGGCAGAACCTTCATGATAGGTATAATCAC
>JASCZI010001479.1:0-14849 GCA_036250425.1 Stylosanthes scabra
TACTTTTTACTGGCCGTAAAAACGTATTTTTACTGTTCACAAAAAACATATATATATCAATCTGAAGCTCCGGACGTTAGATTTCTAACGCAACAAGAACCACATCATTTGGACCTCTGTAGCTCAAGTTATCATCACTTTGGTGCACAAAGGTCAAGTTTGACAGCATGCACTAAGCTTTAAAATAGCTAACAAGTTATAAAACTTTTACGGCTATAGTTTTCGTAAAACCTTTTCTTTAAAAAACATTTTCTTGTGTGTGTGAGAGAGAGATAATAAACTTTGGTTCTTGACAAGAATTTTTACCTAAGTCCTAGACTCTAAAAGGTCTTCAATCTTGCGGACTTCGTTTTCTCGTCGTTGTTGTTGTTTGCTTTCAAGTGAATCCTCAAACTTTTGGTGGTTGTTTATCAACTCCACAATGGTTGTCATTCATCAAAACCTAATCATAAAAACCTTGTATGCATATTGTAACATGGTTTACATAAACAAGCATTCAAACATGAAATAAAAGAAAGAGTTTGGCTAGTGATGGCTGAAAATGGAAGGAGAAATTAAAGAACCTAAGAGAGAAAATGAGAGGAATGAAGAATACTCCCAAAAACTCTCTAAACTATTCTAAAATCTACAATTGATCATAATGTGTGAATATGCCTTGTGCTTCAGTTGTTCTCCCCCCATATAGGTCGAATTGGGCTTCAAAGAGGCTAGGCCTTGGCCCGGAAATGCGAAATTCCAATTCTGGCCTTCATTTAATATCACTCTGCAGCGTAAAGTTGCGTACACAATTTAACAAGTTGGGTACGCAATGCTTGTCCAGAGAGCTCTCTGGATTCTGCAGGGGAGGAAGTTGCGTACACAATTTAATAAGTTGTGTACGCAACGTAGCCTGGACAGCTTCCTCTGTTTTGGCTCCTCTTCATGAATCATTTGCTTCCAATGCCTTCCTTAGCCTTTCTCAAGCACTTTTCAATCCCTAAAGTCCTGAAATATGCTAGCAAACACATCAAGGTACCAAGTGGGATGAAATTGTACAAATTCTACTCAATTCTAGGCTAATTTAGCATGTATTCCTCAATTAGAACAAATATAGCAAAGATTCACAAACATGGCTATTCACAAGCAATTATGCAGATTTAGTTCGATAAACCCATCAAATATAACACATATTTTATCATGAAATATGGGTTCATCAAGTATTACGAGGGCTACTACCACTATCTATCACTACTCATAAACAGTCACATAAGCTAGGATCAGAACATGGGAATATGTTGCCTCGACCCGCATGTATGACTCTCGCAAGTATCCGTGGAAACACCAGATCTGCCCTCAAGACTCACAGCCTCCAGTCTTGCCGAGCTCCTCTTCCTCTGAAGGATCCTCATCCTCTGAATCTGTGTCTGCCATTTCCTTATCCCCCTCGTCTTTCTCCATGGGATCCGAGAGAGGATCCTCCTCTATGGGTACTACTGCATCTCCCTGAGGATCCTGGAAGTACTGAGTGATGAACCCGTCGAAATCATCTAGTGGATCATATGGCTCTCCAATGACCCCAGTGTCGGCTGGAGACGGTGAAGGGCTACGGGGCTCAATCTTGACGGGAGCCAAGTCTGCCGAAGGATCGTATAGAACATAATCATAATCAGCCTGACCGGGGGGAGGGAGGTACGTAGGAGGATAATATGACAGTGGCGGCACCATATGATACTCAAACTGATCGGGATCTAAACCGTACCACGGAAGTAAGGGGTCATGAGGGGGCATATAGTACGGCTCTGGTGGAGGAGAAGGGTGCAGAAAGCCTCCATCCAGATGAAGCGAAGAAAGAGGATAATCATAAGGGTAATCCGGGTCAAAATGAATACTCTGCACAGGATAGCGAAATGGCTCAACGCTGGGATAGATCCAGACACGTAACTTGTCCCTAAAGATAGAGTCGAAGAAGTCCCAAGGCTGACCCATGTCCTCATCCAAATCCTCATAAAATATGACTCTGGTCCCCATCTACACGTGGAAAGAAAAAGGAGGTGAGAATCTAGTATTCCCAGTAGAGGTATAAAAAGGCTACGCGAAAGCTAACTTAAAGGTTGGTTCTTCTTCTATAACGTAAGTTTTACATTTATAGATACAGAAGTCAACTACTCAATTACAGAGATGCAATCACACAGAATTCAAACACATAGCAATTCACATGTTCAAACAATATGATGCATGCCTATCCCTAGTGCAGGCCATGAGCTCATGCGTCGGTTGTTACCCGCAACCCGACGTTATCTGATACCCTTTTGACCGGATAGGGTTTCTTCACTGTGTCGTTCTCTTATGTGCATCATAGCACCATTGCCATCATGGGGTGAGCCATGTCAGTCAGGGCAAAATATACATATTGACGTCAATTCTCTACGTCACAGTGGAAATAGTGTCTAAACCACTTTAGGGTGCGACCCCGCCGTGGTTAATCATAAACCAGTTCAACCGGAACATTCCATTATACAATTAATCACATAATGGTTTCCTTGAGACATCGTAATCATAGATTATTCTTATCCTTAACTTTGTACTTGTGAACATAGTACTTCATCGTATTAACTTGATAGGTTGTGCCATCCATTATTACTATTATTAGACTAGTATAACTTTTAATAAGATTACATTATGGGTAAAAATAATTATGATGTAAATTCCTACAATTATATTCATAAATCTTTTATTAAACTACTAATTTCACTTTTATTTATTTTGAGTTCCTAGTTTTTCTTAACTAACAACCTAGTCTTTTATATTTATACTTCAACCCTAGTGTTTTAAGATTTTGATTTTAAACCCTAGACTTTATATTATTTATGATTTGGCACCTAACTTAACTATATTTATATTTTAGCCCCAAACCTTATTTTATTTATAATTCAACCCCTAACTTCTCTATATTTTTTATTTTAGCCCAAAAAGTTATAAAATTACATTTTAATTTCTTTTCACCCTCCAAAAATCATTTTTTACATCTTTAACTTGTATTATTACCATTTTACTAATGATATTTACTTTCATTACTAAAGTTGTAATCCTTACCACTTTTTACCATTCTTTTTGTTACCAAAACTTACTAAAACTTAAGTTACCAAGTTATAAATCATTCAATTTTAACTCTTTTCTTCAAGTCTTTTAGGACTTTAAATGATTTAACACACTTCATTTCTTCTTGCTGTAGTTTCGGCCAGCAGCTGCAAAACTCAACCAAAATTCATGAAAATTCATATAAATTCATTTTCTTGCAAGTTTAATTACTAATAAGTATCTAGAATTATTTTATAGCATGTATAACACTTAAAATCATCAAATATGCTTTTAAAACACTCATGAACAACCATCAAACACATTCATGATGAACATACACTTAGGGTGACAAAAACAACAAGCAAGGCTTCTAAACTAATCCTAACCCCTTACCTTTTTGCCTTTGATTTTTGTATGAACTTGATAAGTCAAGATCTCACCCAAGAATACCTAAAACATAACAAATGATCATCATCATCATCACTTGGCCTACTGGCCGAAATCTTCATGGAAAGAACTTAAAGTTTTATTTTACTTAAGCTTAGATTTCTTCTAAAAAAAGCTAAGTTTCTTTAGTAAAAATCATAGTTTAATGAAATAAAAACAAGAAGTGATCTATGGATTTTAAAACTGAAACTTCAGATCTTTAAAGAACACAAATGAAAGATTTGAGAAGCTAAACTCAAAAGAAGAAGAAGTTGAAAAAGAAATGAGAACTTAGAAATAAAAATCAACCGTGAACAAGCTTGAATCTTCTTGAGATTTAGCTATGGAGGCTGCGGTTTCTTGGCTGGAATGGCTGGGTTATTTTGAGAAATGAACACTAGGATGTATGAGTGAAGTGTGGTAAAAAGATTGAAATGAAAACTTGATAAAAAGAGGCCAAAGTGGCCGAGTTTACTAGGGGCAATTTGGGGAATTTACCCTCAAATTCTATCTCAAAAGTTTGGATAATATCACATGTCTAATTAGAAGATAAGATGGTTGTAATTTATAAGCTAACTTGTGTAATTTTTAAGCTAACCAACCGTGGTTAGCTAGTAAGTTTTTGGTAAAATTTTAAATGGTAAATCATGGTAATTATCCATATGTAATCATGATAAAATTTAGGCACATGGTAAAATTTAGTTAGGTAGGGTTATCTGTTAATATGAGGTGTCCTAAGGGATAATCTTGGATGGTTTTTGGCTGATGATGAAGTAATTTTGGGTAAAAAAAAATGAGGTTAAAATGTTAAAGTAATTAGTAAAATTTTCGGTTAAACCACATCCGGTTCAATAAATAAAATAATTATTGAAACTAAGTAATTTAATCAATTTCAACATATGTCTTAAATAAGCATATCCAAGCTTAGGTTAAAGTTTCATGATGATTAGATGAGAATTTTACCGAAAACTAATCATTTTCGGTTAAATCGGCTTTTACCACAACGGTAAAAACCAACTGTAAAACCGGCTAAACTAAAGTAGGTAAAATTTATTCTAATGATAATAAAATATATTTTATTATCCCTATTATTAATTATGGATGAAATGCTATCCATAGAGACCAGTTTCAAGAATTTCCGAAAATCGGGCCACTAGGGGCATTTTGGTCATTTCGGAAAAGTTCGTAAAAACCTGTGACCTCGAAATTTTTTATTTTTGCTTTTGACTCGCCTCACCAAATAGACAAAAATTTTCTTCCGTCACTTTTTGAAATTCTTCTATATAAACTCTGTAGAATTTATTTTCTGTTAGAAACGAGATCTTACACTCTTAGACTACTTCTCTCCTTCTTAGAATACTATAATATTTCTTAAGTCTTGTGAGCAATTAAAAATTTGAGATGGGATGCTTAAGAGAGGGAGAGAATTCAGGTTGTGTAAGAGAGGCACAAGGGTGGTGTTTAGCTATTTATAAGGAGTGATTAGGGTGAGTGTCTTAGAAATTTATGAAGCAAAACTAGGGTTAAGGGGGAGGGAGGGACCGCTGGTCATTATGAAGGGAGGGTGGTGGTTGGAGGTTGATTGGTGGCCACACCAAGGCCATGCAACCAATGGTGGTGAGGAGAGAGAAAAGTATGTTGGAAAAAGTCAAAAAGTAATAGAGAAATTACTTTTTGGTCTCTTGGTTCTTAAGAAGCAAACCCTAAGGCTAATTTCAAAATTTTACTTATCATACTAACGATAGATTAGGAATTCATCTACGTATTCATAATCCTCATATTTTTACGATCGTTTTGACATATCCGTCGTGGTTTTACCTGAACAGACGAAAATTCGCAAAAATCGCGTACAGTTCAAATCCGTCAATAAGACTCATCATGAAAACCATATTAACATAATACTAACACTATCATAAGGGAGAAAACACGTTCCCCACATGTGTTCAAGCTTCTCACGAAAACTCTGTTAAAAATAGAGAATCTGACATACGAAAGAGGCGGGTGTTGCACGAACCACGTGAGCATCTCTACTTGTGGCGAAACTAGTCCTAGCCATATCTAGTCAAATATATGCTTCTAGCTTGGTTGTATGAGTGTTCTACTAGTTGCTATTTGCATGA
The DNA here is from genome assembly GCA_036250425.1 of Stylosanthes scabra. Classification (NCBI taxonomy): domain Eukaryota; kingdom Viridiplantae; phylum Streptophyta; class Magnoliopsida; order Fabales; family Fabaceae; genus Stylosanthes; species Stylosanthes scabra. The sequence goes on from JASCZI010001479.1 coordinate 5,604, forward strand.
AGGATTTCACTTAGTATCTCCCATCTGAGCTATGTGTCCAAGCCAGATAGTCGTTATTACTTGCCCATAAGCAAACACACTCCAAAATACACTCCAATTCCTTAACCGACTCTGTCTCTCTCTCTCAAAGAAGTCCCTGTGCCGTTAGAGATTTCTGACCCATGATGAACCCATCCACACCCCACACTCCCCTTCTACTAAATCTTTTTTTTTTTTTTGAAATAGAGAAGAACCTTGGGAATCTTACTTTGGGAACAATTTTGATTTTTGACGAAAATCTTAGTAACCAAAAGAACATTTAACCCAAAAAAATATTATATAAAAGTAATAAGGTTGCATTTAGTACTTAGAGTAACATTGGAGGACTTTGACTCAATATCTATGAAGCACAGATACTTCGGTGAATTGGCGTGTCCGCGTGTCGGACACGTTTTGGACACGATACTCACCGACACTCGTCCGACACGCTTGTCTTAAGTGTCCATCCGTGTCCTTAAAAAAGCAAAAAAATACCTCTTCGAACACTCATATAATTAATTAAATGCCAACTCACCAATTTGGAGGGACTGAGAGACTGGGATTGAGACTGAAACTTTAATAAATTTTGTTTCCCTTAATACCCTCATATAATTAATTAAATGCCAACTCTACCCATTGCAAAATCAAATTAGGGTTCATATTATTGTGCATCCTCTTCATTCGACGGCTTGCTTTCTATCGAGAGTTTGAAAAGGAAAAGCAGTGGTGGTGCTCTGTGGTGTGGAGGACGGCGTCGTTGCTATAAGGTGGCGGTGGAGTTGTCGTTGGTGCCGCCATGGAGGTAAGGACATCGGGGCTGCTATTGAGAGGAGGACTTTGTCACCACTTGAAGGACCTCCAGAAGGCGTTGCTAGCTCCTGGAAACGGTGCTGTTTCCTCGTCGTCACCGGCGCTGCTACAATTGTTGGCACTCGAAGGACGGTAGACGTCGTCAGCACCGAAAGAAGACGTTGTTTTGTCGTCATCGTCAACGAGGGAGGACGTCGGCGCTGCTTTGATCGTCACCACTCGAAGGACCAACGGAAGACGTCGTCGGCACCGGAAGAAGGATTGGTGACCGTGATTCTTGTTTAGGGACAGGTTCTTTTTTTTTTTAATTTACTTTTTGTAATTTTTTGACAAATTAGAACGATTTAATCCTCTTTCTCTCCCATCTATCAGTTTGAGCCACATAAGAAAAGGGTTGGGTCATCTTTAGCAAAAAATAAGGGGTGTTTCGGTAATTTAGTATATTTTAGTCTTTATATTTATCTTGAATAAAAAAGTATACCAAACACAATACACAAACTTAATTTAGTCACAGTCTCTCAGTTCTAGTCTCTCAGTTTCAGTCTCCCAGTCTCAGTCTCTGTTCCAAACGCTACCTAAGGGACTGAAAATTTTGAAATAAAAACTTAAATTTCAATAACTTTTTCTACTCAAATACTTTCGTTCAACATTAAAATTTTCAATACTAATATTTTCTCTCTTCTTAATTTATTCTATCTTTTTTTTGTTGGTTGCCCATGGTATCCCCCAACCCAATAGGTTGAGGATTAATCCTCCGCAAATTGTTGCTCCATTTAAGGGTCTGTCGCTGGCCAATGGTTTGCTATATGCACAAGGTGGGATTCGAACCCTCGACACTTGCTTAAATAAATTAGTGAACTGATTACTAGACCAACCAAATTGGTTATTTATTCTCTATCTTTAATTCTATGTTATTTATTCTCTATTTTTTTTTCAAAATTTATTCTCTATCTTTAATTCTATGTTTTTCAATAAATTTTAATCCAAACAAAATCATAAGGTTAATTCATTAAGCGTATTTTCTATCTCCCGCATAAATGTGCATAAAGCAATTAACGGCAAATAAGTACGCATAATACACACTAGTACTGTACACCACAACAATAGCGAAGAAAACAAACCTCTTTTTCTCTTTTCCTTTGCGCCATCTCTGGGGCATGACTATTCACTTAACCGACTGAGAGACTATATATTAGGTCCCCTGCTATCCTCCTCTTCTCTCTGTTTATTTGTTTGTTTCTTTTTTCTGGTATTCTGTAGCGAGAGATTTTCCATGACTGCGCCAAAATTTTCCCTCACTTTCCAGAGAAAAATCCGATACTGCCTCTCTTCGCCATACTCTTCCCTGATTATGATTTCTTCCCGCAGATTTCGATAAGCCCCGATAGAGAGTTTGTTAGGGTTTTGAGAATATCGCAATTTTGGTTCATATATATAGGGAAAGAAAGAGACTAAGACTCACTCTCTCCGTTAGGGTTTTCTTTGTTTCGGGGATTGGAGATGGGGAGCGTTGATCGGGACGGGGATCGTGCTTTCAAGGCGAATTTCACAGCCGATGGTGCGGCGAAGCTGAAGGAGAGTGTGAAGGAGAAGCTTAAGGAGTTCATGGGGGAGTACACCGATGACACTCTAGTGGTACGACCTAAATAGATACCGTTTCTGAATGAATAATGTGATGTGCGTTTTCCAGATATTTAGTTTTTGCAAGCGAAGTCTGAGTGTAGTTTCAAACGTTCTGCATTTGGTAACTGATTTGTTGGATGCTTTGGGCACCTTTGATTTTCTCTTTGATGAGTAAGTGTGGTACTTCCTGAAAATAATGATGTGCTATGAGTTCAGTTGGATGAAATGGAGAAGGCTTTCTGTTGAAATTCCCTATTAAATGTGTATATACGGTTTAGATTTATATGAATTTAGGTGTCAAAATATAAATCTTAATTAGAGGCCACTTCTGGTAATAGAAATGAAGGCAATGTGTACTCTGATGAACGCCTGTTGCAGGTTCTAATGCATGCTAATTTCTCTTATTAACTAGTTCTGCTGCTGCTTGTTTATGACTTTGTGTTATGTGTTGCACATGTTGTATTTGTAGTCTTGTTCTGATACTTGGCTGGTGCATTCTTATGCACATATGGTATGAGTCTGCAATTATACACTGTAAATAAGCAGTGTTGAAACGTTTAGCTAGAGTTCAAGTTTGAAACTTATTGCTAACTTTGTGATAGATTATCTTTGACTCGGATAGGAGGCTTACGAAAATGCGGTTTTGTGAATATACAACCCATTTTGAAATGAATAAGAAGGTTTAGCACATAAAACCATTGCTTATCTTAGGGAATCATTTCTGAAAAAACGGTGCTCGAGAGTCAAGACTTGCACCTGGTGGAATTTGTGGAATGGGGACAGTTGATGTACTGAGCCTAAGCAGAGAGACTGTCATGAGCATTTGAATCTGTGACCTATAGTTTATAAGTAACAACTCTAAACATTCACCTTCTTCTGGACATGATTGCTAATACTTAGTCTTAAACACTAGTTTGATTGTAAGTTTTTCCTTCTACAATGTACTGAAATGCCTGCATGCAAGGATGGGCTGTGGGTTTATTTAGTGTCCGAATCTTGGTGATAGCACTTGATTTTTGTTTGGTTTCCCTGATAACGTAAAACATAAGAATGAAGATTGTAGTTGTCATTACCTTGCATGGGTAGTGAGGTCCAATCTGATTTAGAACCATCATTTGGATTGTTGTTTGTTGTGTTCTTGTCAGTGTTCCATATTTTCAAAAGCTGGATAGTTGTTTGGGAATGCCATGAAATTGTGGAATGAGATAATGGTTTTAATGTATGTTATGGACATAAAGTACAAGTCAAACATTGATGTTACTGGACAGTGAATGTTTTGAAATGTAATGCCAACAGGAGCAAATAATAGTTTTAACAGGGGCGAGAATGTTAGGCTGGATGTGTGAACAGTAGCACCAAATGACTGAGATGAGGAGATGAGTGAAACTTACTGTAGGTGGTTATCTTCATGTCAAAACATATGGAGCTACCCCTTAGAAAAGTATATGAAAAATGAAAAATGGAAGACGGTTAGAATAAATATGGGTAGAGCAGACCAGGAAATTTTATTTCATTTTATTTTTGGGGGAGAATCTGTTAACAATAATTTACTTTAAAATGTTTTCGGTAATGGTTTTTATTGGACCATCACCTAGTGGGATAAGATTTAATTTTGGTTATTGTATAGAGCTTGACTTGCTGAACTATAATGTGTAATTCAGAGTTGAATGTCTTCTACTGCTTCTTCCATATATTTTATTTCGGAAATTTTTTTGGTTATATATAATCCACATATGATTATTACTGTTATTGTTATAATTATTATCAGTAGTTGAATGTTGAGAATGGTATCCTGTATCCTTTATTTATTTATTTTCTTTAAATTTTATTATATAATTATTGTAATGTTGTAATTGATGTTATTAACTAGTGAGTAAAGGCAATTAATATGAAGCTTTAAATATTTCTGAAGGCATTTGATTTTATCGAGTAAATTGAAGTTCTTCTTATGCAATGGCAGGAATATGTTATCGTGTTGTTGAGGAATGGACGGAAGAAAGATGAAGCAAGGAATGAGTTAAATGTTTTTTTGGGGGATGACAGTGATTCTTTCGTATCTTGGTAATTTCAGTTCAGTCTCCAATTTGATTAATAAGTTTTAAGATTTATTTAATTTAAAGCAGTATGGTATTTACACCCCATTATTCTTTGTATATCTATTTATTATGGTAACAGGTTGTGGGATCATCTAGAGTTGCATTTAGATTCATATGTACAACCAAAAGAATTGCAGAATGAAGCTCCTAAAAAAAAGCTCGTCTCAGAGGTCCAATCTGAAGAGTTGGAAAGAGGGAAATCTGATAAGTTATCTAGAAGTCGGCATAATAAAGATTGGAAAGGATTGGTCAGGGGTGAGGCGGAACCACCTCCCATTCGCAGCTGTGTTGTTGACACTACTCATGTGGAGGATAAAGCAGAATCTAGGCTACATCGTGGTCAAAGGTCACTGTCTCCTAAATCTCCAGTTCAGAAGAAAAGGGGCCGAGCTGATGAACCTCAGTGGACAAAGGTTTGAGCTGCTATAGTAATTTTCCAATTTCCTGATTATGTTTGCAATTGTAGTTGATTTAATTATTTTATTTTTACTTGTTATCAGCATGCATTCACTCTCTCTCTCTCTCTCTCTCTCTCTCTCACTCTCTCTCTCTCTCACACACACACACACACACACAAATTGCGCATATAAATTGCATTCAATTCCGAGCCCTGAATTTTTATCTGCATTCCTGTATCATGAATTCTTATGCCTCTTTCCATTACTCACTAAGAGTAAGGAAATACCTATGCAGATAAAATTACAAGTGTGTGCTATTTTTTCTTGTTACCCTTATTTTTTTTTCTGCTCCATTTTGGTATTATATTATGATGTGTTGATATAACCTCATAATGGTATGCCTAACTACCATCCTGATTAAAATTTCACTCACGATGACGTGTTGTAATTTACACAACATGAAAGAATGATGAATAAATGTAAGTAAGATATTACATTAGGAAGATATTTAGGCACACTAATTAGGGGGGTTTTACCATTTCTATTTTTGTAACTAAGATTATCTCTTGATTATTTTATTTCATACTATGACGACTGACTAAGTAACCTTGACAGAGAGATGCAGTTTCCCAAATGAATATTGCTGCTCCTCGACGGCTGCTTCAGTTTGCAGTGCGAGATGCTGTGGCCACTTCTAGGTCTTCCAATTTGGGCTCATCAGTAGAACCATCATTGAAACGACTTCGTTCTGTAGTTTCGACGTCAACTCGCGATACATCATTGGTGGAACGTCCCCGGCGGATTCAGTCTGTGTCCAGGGTCACAAATCCAATGGCACCAGTACTTAAAGCTGTGGCAGATGCTGCAGAAGACGTGATAAAATACAAATCCTCTCGTAGTGTATTTGATCGACTAGGTCGTGGTTTGGATGCATCGGATGACAACAATCCACCTGAAGATAATTATCAACATCAGGAACATGACCAATCTCTATTTCTTCAAAGTTCTGATTACATTGGACAGTCAAATGAGACTATGGTGGAACATGAAACTGGTTTGCCTTATGATTCTACTTCGGATAATGAAGGGTTTGGTGATGTTAATGTTATGGATCATAGGGTGACTGGAGCTTCTCGGAACAGGGTAAATGATTCATTAATGTTGCAGTATAGTAGTGTAGCCAAAAATGCAGAAGATGACTTGCATCTAAAATGCAATAGAGAGCAGGAGCAAATGTCTGGTGCACCTAAAACTTCACACAAGATAGTGAATATTTCTGTTAACGTAAATACGTGGAAGCCACCGCACTATCATGATCCAAGGGAGGTTAAAGAAATAGATGATCATAATACTTTAGACAGTGAAACAAGAGCTCCCAGAACTGGCTTGAGACTGGTGAAGGAAAATGCTAACACTCTGAAAACCAGCAATGGAAATGTGGGTTATTCAACATACATTCATAGACTTCTCTGTTATTCAATAAACATTATGCTTAAACCTTTCAATCATGGATCGTTTTCATTGATATGATGACATTTTACAGGCAAACGCTGCTCCTGATGTTCTTAAAGAGTCCAACAAGGCACAATTGTCTTCCGGTATGTTCTAAATCTCCGTTTATGGAAATTGTTTTTTGCTTTCAAGTAATACATCAAATGATGCCATACTGCAATGTAATACATCGAATGATCCAAAACTTTATAGTGAAATCTTCTTTACTTTGGTATATTGAAACTCTTATGCCAATCTTTTATTATCTGTCTCCTCATCTTAGTGAAATTCTTCAGTTATAATTATTTTAGATTTTAGATATGACAATTGGTCTGATTCCCATGTAAATAGAACAACAACATTATCTTTCAAAATATTGGTTACAAGTGAATGAACTCTCAAGACGATATTATTTGGTGCATATATGTATATGTGAGCCAAACAAGTATTTATGCATTTCACGAGTATGATTAATTGCATCCTGTGTTCTTAGGTTTGAGTGCTTCTGGTCGTCCTTCAGAAGATGCTGATTCCCGAACCATTTTTGTTAGCAATGTAATAAATCTTAACTCTTATTCTTGGTGGAGAGTAAAGCTTTAGTGAGAGGTGGGATTTGTTTTTGAAATTGCCTTTTGTTGATCATCACAGGTACATTTTGCTGCCACCAAAGATGGTCTGTCCCATCATTTTAATAAATGTGGTGAGGTGTTAAAAGTGGTTATAGTTACTGATGCAGCAACAGGGCAACCCAAAGGGTAAGATGTTTCAGAAGTTTATTTGGCACTTTTGGGCATCAAATGTTCAATACATCAACATTTTGTTTTATACTTATTTTGGTCATGGACATTTTTGCTTATACTTTATATTGAGTGATTCCCCATTACTTGAGAGCAGGGCTGCTTATGTTGAGTTCATGCGTAAAGAGGCAGCAGAGAGTGCATTATCTCTGGATGGCAGTTCTTACTTGTCACGGGTTCTTAAGGTACTGAAAACAGCTTGATAAATGTATTTATGTAGTTCATAAGGGCTTTTCCCCTCGTGCAATTTAGTCTGCTTCAGGCATTTTTCTCCTTTTAATTCCTTTCCATTTTAGATATGAAAAATGCTGTAGCAACTATTTATTATTATTATTTTTGATAAGGAACGGGGCGAAAGGCCCAAGAGCTATAGCAACTATTAATTTGGATACATGTATTTAGGTTTTGGATAATGAGCTTGGTTAGTTTTATTTGGGCAGTATATTGTCCTGGTCATTTAGTTATCACCTTGGGTTTGATACTTGCATTGTTAGATAATATTAAGCGTGTTTGGAAGAAATAACTTCGTGGGTTAATGCAGAAATGCACATCTATTATGGATGCAAATTTTGTGGCTTATAAGCTGAAGACAAGGTTGGTGAATTACTGTGTTTGTTAATGCCCATTTGCAGGTATTTAAGAAAAGTGCTGCACCCCAAGAGTCATCTTTAACGATGACATGGATGCGTGTTGCTAGGGGATCTCCATTTCCTGCTGCAAGGTTTCCCAGACTTCCTTTTGCAAGAGGTGTTCCTGCTGCATTTAGAGCTTGGCCTTCGACTAAGCTGGGTGCTAGGAGCTTGCAATGGAAGCGCGACGCTGGTGGTCAATCTGACAATGGCACATCTTCTAGTGCTGGCATTACCTCTGCACCTGCAAGTCGGGGTCTCACCTATGTCAGAACAGAGCCAAAGCCAAAGCCGGAAACAAAATAAAAAAGAAAAAAAGATGATAGGAAAGTAATATTGAAAGGTAATGGGGCCGCTGTATTAATTTTTGGAAGTTTGTTTGATATCTAGATCCCCAAGTAGGTGTAGATGAAGTTAAATAACGTCTCTATTATCGTATGACTGTTAAAGCGGCATAGGTGGTGGGCGTTGATTTTTAATTGGATGGAAGATATGAGGAATTGAGGATGCCATGAATTCGGATTTGTCCGTACAGTTGGATTGTCTTGGTACTTGGTAGGTTCTAGGTTGGACCCTTGTCATGGTCCTCTTTTTGTTTGGTGACAATCTATTCGACTGCTTATTTTTGGAGGGAGATTAATGAAAAATGAAGAAGAAAAAGAAAAGGAAAAAATAAAAAATAGGAAGACGCAAGTGGGAAGAGATTAAAATAGAAAAAGAAAAAAAGAGTTGAGAGTTCATTTGTATGCACTATTCAACTTCATTGTTTATAAATATTTTATTCTTGCTGTAATCTAAATTTGTGGACTTGAGCCGTTGGTAATTTTTAAGTGAATATACCTTTTTTTTAAGCCAAACTAAAATAAATATTTAGTATTTTTTGCGTTTAATGTAAATATTTTAATCGTTTCTACTTTATAGTTGGCATTTAGCTTTAAATAGTATTTTTTGCATCAACTTCTGAGGATAATGAAAACAGTTACTAATCCTACTTTTGCATCAAAATATATGAAGCACGGACACTCAAGTGATTTATTGTCTTATGTTAGACAGTATTTGGACTGTTATAAAACTGAAGCTATAAAAGAGAGAATAAGAGAAAACAAGAGAGAGAGCTAGAGAGAACAAGAATATGAAATTCTTATTGATTTCTGAATATGAAAAACTTATGAAATCATAGCCCTATTTATAGTAAAAGATTTACTATTACATGAAAAGGAATGAACGACTATGATTCATTTACTATGCAACATAGTAACTTGATTAGGAATGGACGGTCATGATTTGTTGGGTTACTATGCAAGTGCATAGTAACCGGCGGCTTAGCCGCCCCACTTGCTTATAACACTCCCCCTTGGACGTCCATTACGGATATGCCTCATTA
>JASCZI010001482.1:0-13653 GCA_036250425.1 Stylosanthes scabra
ATATATATATATATATATATATATATATATATATATATATATATATATATATATATATATATATAACACCAAGAAAAAACTATATTGCAAATAGTCTTATTAATTATTTTTAAACAAAAATAAAATAAAATAAAAGTTGACCCTCCTAGACTTTGAAACCACCTTCACCAACCACCACTAGCTACCTCTCCGATGAACTTAGGATGATTCCTGGCAGTGCTTAGTTTCCTGCCTAACAACCTTCTCCACAACGCAAATGGAACCACAAGGCAGACGGGGGAGCGTGGTGTGCACGCGCGAAGCATGTAGCATTGGTGCTCCGGATAATGGCAACGGGAGAGACCCCACTGTATCCTTGCTTCCTGGTGGTGACGCCGGAGAGACACTCAATCTAGGCCTAATAGTTTCCGGGCGCGACGACGACAACGACAACAGCGAAGAGATACGGCAATAATTCGCCTCTTGTATCATCTTGAGATGCTTGACGACTGTTCGCATGGCGGGGCGTATGGAGGGCTCCTTCTGGAGACATCGATGCGCCAAGTCAGCCAACATTCGCGCCCCTTTTATAGGGTAGTGGCCATTAAGCTGAGGATCCATGATTATGGATAGTCCAAACTCATCGTTGAGGAATGGCCAGCTCCACTTGACAATGTTCTTGTCTTCGCTTGGGTGGCGGCTGTCGTGGTTCTTTCTACCGGTGAGCAGCTCCAGAAGAATGATTCCGAAACTCCATACGTTGCTTTTTGGAGTAAGTATTCCTCTTTCGAATGTTTCCATTGACATGTTTCCAACAGCCTGAACAATAATAACAAAACAACCATAAGCTAAGTATCATTTATGAAAATTTGATAGTTATATTATAACAATAGGGTTAAATATTTACAATAAAAATTTTAAAATTGTCTTCCTAAAAAGATTTTTTATTTTGATTATTAAAAAATAAATGAAAAAGTTAATAGATTTTAGTATATTATTATAAAGGTGTTACGTTATTAAAAATATTGCTTTTCTTTTAAAATATGGTATAAAAAGCTAAATTTTTATGGAAAAAAATAATTTTTATATATTCAGGGAAATAGTTGCAAACAATAGATAATTATAATTTTTTTTATTTTCACTTTTGTTTTTCTTTATTAATTACTCTTGAATTAAATATATAATAATATATGTTATATTACGAATATTATTTATATAAAATTATAAACGTTAAGTTAAATAAAATAACTTTAAATTATATCTATCTATTATTACTCTAGATTAAACAATGAAAATGTATAAAAAAAATCACTCATTAAATTAATCATTTATATACATTGTCATACAAATATATACCAAAAAAAAAGAATATATTTATATAAAAGGACAAACTATCAAAATAATACATGAAAGTTCATGTTGCTGAACAAAATAATCACTTAAAAATACCAACGACAAATAAGTCTTTGAATAATTTGTAAACATGACAAAAACAAATAACCTTAATCATGAAAGTATAAAAAACAGTGTTATATGATGACCAATAAACTTTGGCATTTTTGCGAACACATAGATAACGCTCACTCTAAATACAAAGAATTGAATTTAAACCGTAAACCTTAATCATAAAACTAAAAAAATAAGGTGTTAGAGACAAAATATTGGGTAGTATTTATTAAAAAAAAAATATTGACCCTAATATTTTTCATTTAATTTTTAAGTGGTAAATAACTTTTGTATTTAACAAAAATGACTTGCATATTTGATGCAAATTTTTGCAGCGACATTTGAATATGTATTTAGAAGGTATGTACACAAAAATTTAGAACAAAGTTCGATTTCTAAATAAAATAATTTGGCATAAAATTACAAAACTTTAAGACAAAAGTATCCTATTTTTCTAATAATGCTTACTGTTAAAAGTAGTAGCTTATGCATCAAGTTAATAGTTAGTTACAAGTTGTTAGACAGTTAGCTCTTTCCTTTCTCTCCTCTCTATAAATATTGTAAAAACAATTGTGTCTATATAAATATTGTAGTTGTAACTATTGCAGCTAATTCTAGAACATTATCTCATTATTTCTCACAAAATATCTCAGATCTGTTTTCTCTCTCTTCTCTCTTCTCCCTCCCTCTTAGCTCTTCTCTCTTCTTCGTTTTCTCAGAGTCTGGTATCATTCACATGGTATTTATAGAGAGGAGAGAAAGAAAAGAGCTAAATGTCTAATTAACAACTTGTAACTAACTCTTAACTTGAGGCATAAGCTACACTACTCTTAACATCAACTCTACTACTTAAACTTCTGTGACTTTCTTCATTTTGCTTAACAATTACAAAGAACTGTATAAAATCATATCTTTAAAATTGTTTTTTAGAACATATATTTAATATCTAATTAATTTTGTCATATTCTTTTTAAGTTTTTAAGAACTTATTTATCATTAGTATCTTTTAAAATTATTTTTTTCATTGATATAAACTTTTCAGTAGTATTATTTTAGTTTATTCTTTATCCTAAACATAAATATATAATAGATGATTTAGTGACTTATATTTTTTATATGCACGTAATATTGTTTTAGACAAATAACTGTATTTATAATTATATTCATGGACACAATGAACAAGTGCAAAATCTATAGAAGCAACACATGCCAAGGACTTTAGTCTTAAGTCTAAGAAAACTCACTTTCTCCGAAAAACCTCGCCCCCCTACGCAACCATACCCTGAAAGCTTTGCACTGAAATCTTTTTCAACCTGTACGTTGGCCGTTGAAAAATCCTTGTACATTGCCTGCAAGAGATGAATAGGTGAAGACAAGTAAATAAATATATATTAAAAATAGAGATACACGTAATACAAAATTATCTTACTTACTTAACTTATCATCTATAATTTTAAATATATAATATTTACAATCATATGTTTATAAAATAAAAAATTGCTCGTTTATTTCAATAATAACTAAATAATACAAAATACAAAAGTTTAGACGATTATTGTTTTGGATTGATTTTTATTTTCTATCAATCATTTTTCCAATACTATATAATAAAGTATTAAGTGTATACAAAATATTAATCATCATATAAAATACATATTTAAATATAAAACAAATATTAAAAATAATTTAAACAAATTTATATTTAACGGCTGAATTTTATGTGCAAGCAGCATTTATGTACATGAATAAAACCCTAGGTATATTCTAATTGTTTTAACAATATTTAAGAGATATAAAATAACAAATGGTAGTCATTTAATGAGAATTAAACTGTTAGGATTTTGTATATTAAATGTGCATTTAAGTTCATCCCAAGCGCTAAACATGGTGGGTTCATTACTATTACCTTGAAGGGCCCTTCATCATGCAAGAAAGCAAGACCTTGTGCAACACATATGGCGATTTTCAATCTTGAATTCCAATCAAGAACTGGATGATCATCAGATGAACAGAAAAGCAAGTGGTCCAAGCTTCCATGGTGTAGCCTCTCATACAGCAACATCCTCGGTTCTGAGCTCTCACGTGCATGGAATCCAATCAATCTACAAATGTTTGGATGTTGCAAAGATGAAAGAGTATTAACTTCATTAATGAAGTCCCTCAGGTCCTGCAAACAACATACAGCAAAATCTTCTCAGTATATAGTAATAAAAGTTAATCTATGTTTGAAACATATATGATATTTTGAAATAGATTACAAAAACGATGATGTTTCGGAATTTCTGATAAATAGAACACGACACCATTAATTCTACATGCAGAACACTACAGAATTTGGACTAAAACGGGATGTTGCAAAGATGAAAGAGTATTATGTTTTTATTATTTATATTTAGCTTATCACCAAATAAAATATAAAAATATTATTTTTTGTATCTACACGTCTCATTCTCAATGTCCTAAACACAGCCTAAAATCCAAGCAAGTTAGTCTAACTTTTATAAAAATCATTGTCATCATTTTATCTCACCCACTTACATAAACTTTATTATTTAAGTTAATTAGTTTGACTTGATTGAAAAAAAAAACTCCTACATGAATTAAAAAAAATTGGATAATAGTTTCTATGTAATAAAATACTGCAGTATATTAATTAAAATTATTGCTGTGAAAAAAGTTGATATATATCTTTAGATTAATTAAAATTAAAACGGTTCAAAAATTTTACATCAATAAAAATTAAAACAGATCAAAAAGTTAATGTAACATTTTTTTTTATCAATGATAAGACAATATAATGAAAAAGTAAACTATAGCTACCTATATATTAACTTTTATTTAGTTAATTATAATAAGTTTTTAAAATAAATGAAAGCGTATACATTTCTTTTAAACAAACTAAACATTAGTACATTAACACCCCAAGGTGTCTTTTTTCTATGTGTGGTGTTTATGAATTGGAATGCTACATGTATATTGTATCATATTTTTTTTTTTGGGGGGGGATCATATTTCTTATTTATAACACTATTAGCAAGATGCATGCTAGGCTAAATATGGAAAATAATAAAAAGAAAGAAAGTTTTCTTTGACAAGTAATGGGAGATGTATCATATAAAATATTTTATTTATATTAATTTTTAAAATAAAATTATTTACTCTTATTCATTCTACTTTTATAAATAACTCTTTACTATAAATATCCTATTAGCAAACCATGATTCATGTAAAAGTAAACTATCAAAACCATCTCAAATTTTTTAAGTCACTGATAAAACATTTTTCATTTTTATTAATGATAAAATTATCTTTAAAAGATTTTAAAATGTGAGAAAAAATACCTAATATTTAAATATATATTTTCAAAAATTATTTTAGAGATTGGACAATTTTTTGTAATGCTGATTAGGTAAAAAAAAAATAACATTTTTATCCTTACAATTTGGTGATTTTACGTAAATTAGATTTTTTGTGATTTTTTGTTTATGTCAAGAATAATTTTAAAAAATGAAAAAAATTTCTAGAGATCAAATTTTTGTTTTTGTAATGTACTTTTTAAATAATTATTCACTAATCATTTGCAAATTGCAACTTATGAAAAGATAATATTTTCTTCCTTATTTTCTCTCGTTTTAAAATATTTTGAAGATATTTTTAGCATTATAAAAAATGGAATATTTGTTTCACTGTCTTAAAACATCGAAGGCGATTTTACTGGTATGCCTTTGGTTAATCAACTTATTTTTCCCTTATCAACTAACCAATGCAGGAGGTAATCAACATATTTAGACTGCATAAAAAGTCTCATAGCTGCTTAATTACACAATCTTCTGAAGGGCGTAATTTAAAGTACCTGAATTGAAGGATTAACACGGGTGACAGTAGCTTCTACGGTCCTTGATGAAGAATCGTCACCAAAGGAAGCTTTAAAATTACTTGACGAAACACACTGTAACACACATCGTTCAGAAGAGAAATTTTGGCAAGCAGCTAAGATTTCCTCATAACGGTAGTATCGAAGTGAAGATGTACGCGAAGGTGACACAGGACTAGAAGTAGGACTGTTCATAAAAAAGACAATAAAGAAATTAATTGGTTTAAAACCTTAATCAAATTTTAAATAATCGATATAAAATTTTTTAACTGAATTTATAAAAACCAGATAACCAAACCAAAACTAGTTTCATGGTTTGGAGTCATAAAGTTAGATTTTCTAAAAATTATGGAATACTTCGTCTCACACACTTTCCTATATACACATATTGAAAATCAACTACTATTATTACATATCTGTACATCTGTGCATCTAAATATGAATATATTTTAAATTTAACTCAATTTTATATTGGACAAAAAATACTTAAATTAGTTTTATAAAATGGGTTTTCGAAGAGAGATTATTTTTAAAAAAAAAAAAAATTGGTTAATTTCTTGAAACCAAGTTTTATTTTTCAAATAAATTAAATCTTTTTTATCGAAAAACATTTTGATTTACAAATGTAAACCAAATTTCTGATTAACCGAAATCAAATCAAACTTTCTAGGATTAGTTGTTCTGATCCCTGACCTTGAGCTGACATTAGCCTTCAATGGAGAAAGAGCAGGAGGAGGACGCGGAAGGGGAACAGGATGTGGATGTGGATGTGTTGGAAACAGCCCATTCGATAATCCATATTGACACCTTGGTTGTTGTACATGTGCAATTGCGGCCACAGCATCTTGTTCTGCTTCGCTAAGAGAGGACGACGAAGCAGAAACTGGCCCTCCATGAAAGTTGTTAATAATGTTAGGGAAAACCGGGTTACTTGGCTCTGCCCGGAAACTAGCCGGCGAAGAGAGCGCCGACGACGAGACAGACTGTCTTCGAGGCTCAGCTAGATGGGAAGCTAAGTTCTTGTTACGGCTGATTTGGTTTTTGAGCTTCATTTCATCAAGCTTTTTCTTCAAGAGTGTCAAGAAGCATCCCATCCTGGATATAAAACTTTTAGTACAGATCAGTTTTCTTCTTCAGTCTTTGACACAAAATGAACATTAATAATCAAATATTGAATCAGCGTTTTTTTCAAAGAAACTTAATTGAATTCGGAGAGTTGATCATCATGATTAGCTACGTGTAACTAAAAATTAAAACGGTTATAGATCCTTCTCCCGGCTTAAGCTTTTGGATGTAGTGATTTCATGACATAATATTAGAATATCTAAAATTAATTTTATTTAAATTAAAAAAATTAACATAACACAAATAAAATTAAAAATAAAGCCAATATAAAACTTATCTTTCTATTAACTTAATTTTTCGCAAGGAGTGATTTCATAACAAAAACAATTTACATTCATAAAATCAAAGAAACTTAGCTTGAGAAAACAAATTCAATTCATTTCCACTGCATATTCTCTTTGAAAGAATGAACCCAAAAAAAAATCTATTGATGCATGGCACTATTATCATCAAGCAAGAAGTTTAAAACAAAATACCTGGAAAAGATTATGAACAAACCTGTGGTGAATTCAGTTAGATGAAACTAAGAGAGATGCTGTTCTTTGCAGCTCCGAGGCTATGATTTTTTGGCAACAACGAATAAAAAGTAAAATAAAATTAGAGATCAGAAAATTAGTTGAAAGGAAGTCAAGATTTGTTGTGAGAGCAAAGAGAAGGGGAGTGTTTGAGGGAATATATAGTTGAAAAATTACAATAGTGGTCAAACACTAAAACACGACAAAATCCTATATTTATGTCCAATTATTAATGTAATATTTTTTTTTTATATTTTAAAACAGAATCTACAACACAAACACAAAGATGGGAACTAACTTTTTCAATAAGCTTAACTGGGAAATCTTTTACTCTCTCCGTTTGCCAACATTTTTTTATTCTTAACCAAAAAGTATATATAAGTTTTCTTTTTTTAGAATTTAACTTTCATATATATAGTGTTAATATTTTTATTATTTTTTATCATAAAATGCTAATATGATATTGTAAATACTAAATAGGCAGTCCGTCTCTGGACACACCCTAAATACTAAATAGGTATTTTTATTTTAAGAAATTTTGTAATTAAATTATTTTTAATATTTTTTATTGTATAAAAGATAATTACTTTACTCATGTCTTAATATATAATTAAATATTTGTATAAAATATTTTTATATTAATATTATAATATATTAGCATCCATTAATATTAATTATAATTTTTTTATTAATTTAATATTTTTTATAATTATAGAATTTTAGTTTATTATTAAAAAATATAATTTATACTAATTGATGCTAAAGAGAAAGTACGCAATAGAAAAATATTTATATGTTGAAATTTGTTAAATAGTTGAGTGTTTCATGATTCAATATATAAGGCATTTATACATGATAAGAAAATCAAAATAATAATAACATAATATTTTATAATTATGATAAATATTAAATTAATAAACACAAAAAATAATAATTGATACTAATTGATGTTAATATATTCTAACAATTAATATTAACAAATTAAATCCTTTTTAATAATTTTATTTGTCCAAAGGTTGAACCCAAATCCTCTTTATTATTTTTGTATCTCCACATCAAAAAACTAATCATCAATATAAAACTTTTATTATTAGCTAGGAAGCAAGTTAAATTAATTCAATTTATCTAAAGAATAAATCCTTGACAGAAAATATAGATATCTGAGTAAGATATTTTTACTTCTAGTGATAAAATATATGATCTCTGGTTAATTAAATGTTTGACTGTTTAAGACATTTTTTATACCACACGTCCACTATAACTCGATTGAATAAATGTCATATCTTTTAAATATAATAAAATATAAAATGCAACTTATATATATTATAATATATATATATGATATATATATAAAATTTAATATTAAACAACCTTAAATCTTATACATGTTATCTTAAATATTACGGATAGTAACATACAATAAGCACGGTATAATATTAAATTCTCGTCAAAAAGTAAAACTATATATTATATAAATTAGTTTATACTATATATTATATAAATTAGTTTATACACCTACACACAAAATAAAAAAGGTAAAAAAAAATTATATATCTACAATGTTAAACTTTGTTTGTGTCTTTGAGAAGTCCATTTGACCAAGAAGTTAATTTCTGGTATTCCACAAATAGGGTGTGCCTATACCATAGTACTTCGTTTGAATTTTGACTAGCGATATATTATCTTCCTTTTCTTAAAACCCAAATAAAAAATAATAAAAAATGACTAAAAAAAGATGGACGTTAAGACTTAGGAACGAATTAGGATGTTGAATGTGTGAAAAAGGAAAATATAATTTTAATTTGTTTGGATTCTCTCATTATTTGTTTCCATTAAAAAAAGAAGTCTTTATGTTTTTATAATATTTTTTCTCTTCATAGAGTCAAACCTAGGATTAATCTCCAGTCAAAGAAACAAATTAAACCAGGTAAATTTCTAAGATGCAATATCACATGCATATTCAAAGACGACGAGGCATAATTGGAATATTTTTTTTTTTTTGGACTGTGAATCTTATTTACTTTTATATATTTTAAGTATGCTAAAAGAGATTATGATGATGAAGAGAGGAAATATTATTCTCACAATTACTTAAAGTTCAAAAGGAGCAAAATAAAATGCGTTACTGCAAAAAAAAAATGCGTCACGAAAATTCTATATAAATCTGAGAATGAAATTTCTACTAAAAATTAAGTTTGTGAAAATGTTTTAATTTTCATTATGTGAAAATAATTTTCTTTTGCAAATTTTTAAAAATTAGAAAAGGTGATTGGTTTGTCAAATTAGATTTTGTTTTTAAACAGAGGAAATAATGAAAAAATATATTTGGTTGATTTATTTTGATGATCTAGTTTCAATTTAGTTGAAACAGCATTAAAATAATTTTTTTGGAGCACGCTAAAAGTAATTTTAAAATATTAATTTAATTTTAAGTCAAATTAAACAAATACCATTGTTGGTAATAAATCAAGTTATTAATTTAGAGTTTTAAGGAAGTTTCAAGAAGGAAACAAATTGCTAGTTTAGTTGTGCAAATAACTACATGCGAAATTAAGAAAGTTTGACAAGTCAAAGCATATCCAATTACTAGTCAAATTGAACTCTATTATTAAGTGGGATGTGTAGTTGTAAAACCAACCCGGTCATTGAATCCATCGGTCTATTAAATCGTATTGGTCATTTGTTAAACTCTCAAATCCATCTCAAATAAATAAAAATATAAATTATACTTGAAGTCAATTTAAAAAATTATTCGCCAAAAGTCAATTTAGGTAATCAATGTGATACCTAGATGTATATGGGCTTATGAACCTAGCAATAAGTAGAATAAAATTGGCAATGGAAAATTTGTGGGCACCTTTATATTTTTATTCATCTGATTTCGGATTATACATATAATAAGTGCGTCAAAAATCGACATATCGTGGGGATTTCCGTGAGTATCGTCTTGAATGGGAATCCAAACGTGAGGAGATTTTTCTGTACTATGGGGACGAAGATGGAGACTAAATTTTCCTGAGGCAAGCGTGGGAATCCGAGTGGGGATTCTTGTTCCCGACTTCGAAATTTCTGAATGATTTAAAGTACCTAAAATATCTCTATTGATTAATTTATATTATAGGTTTTTTAGTCATTTTACATATCATTATATTGTATCATTTTATCTACTTTTTGGATATGACGTTGAGTTTTAAATGATCAGTTATCATAAACAAAATGTATTTAAATGATGTTTTTCTGTATTAATATTTTTGTACTATTTTTCAATTTTTTTAATTAAAATTTCTATTAAAAATACCAAAAGAAAAATGCGTAATGAAGAATCTATGGGGATTAGAGAATCCGCTATGGGGATTAGAGAATCCGCAGGGAACGAAGAGTATAAACTACTCTTTCTTTTTTATTAAAACTTCACTTAAAAACAATTTCATAGGCAAACCTCTATTTGTACGTGAATATAAATACTTAATGACTGATCCTTAATGCTTAAGAATAGAATTGGTAGCGGACAATTTGCATCTAGTTTACTACTTGTTCTCCAAATTCTTAAAGGTTTTATATTCTTCAATTAATGTTGGTCAATGCTTGCAATTTATGTTTGACTTGAATTTAAGTTACTTTTTTTTTAACTTTGATACTAAAATGTAAGTAGAAGCTAATTCCTTCGATGTCGAAGAAGCTATGAAGACGAAGAGAATATATGAAAAAGGGAGAATAATCTTTGAAGAATGGGATGATTGAAGACATCTTACTCTCTAGTCTTGTTGGGGAAAAAGGCAGAAGAGGAAAACAACGTGCATATCAGAGACGAGAAAAGAAGAGAGTAGATAACTTATCATCAAGTATTAGTTTGTGAGGAGGAGGGCTGAAGTTGTCTCGCCATCTCATCGGGTCAGGAGTAAAACCTAAAGTTAAATGAAAATTTTTGTTATTAAAATTAAACCAGAGGTATTAGATAGAAATCTTGATCCTATCATTTAAGAAGAGGGAGATATGAGGTGGGAGAGGATTGAAGCTATTAAGTGTTAAGGAGAATACTATGTACTTGAAATGAAAATTATTTTAGTGTTGTAACGTGATGGATAAAAAATGGATAGCACTCGTTGGGGTTATAAAAGAAGAGATTTTTTAAATACATATTAGGTGTAGTATAGAGTATGGGTTGTAAGTAATTGAGTAGAACATAGGAGTGGTTAATGTATTGCTACAAGTGAAGGAGGAGAATGGATAGAACTAGTTGGGGTTATAAAAGAAGAGATTTTTTTCAATGCATAATAGGTATAGTATAATGTATGGGTTGCAAGTAATTGAAGAGAACATAGGAGTACTTGATGCATGGCTACCGAAGCTCAATATGATGGACATAAAGAGAGACATTATTACATGGAATGACAAGGAAGTTGAATTGAAGAATTGGCAGGAGTTTTTATTTTATTTTATTTTATTTTATTTTTTAATGTTTGCTTTTGATTATGTTTTTGTCATTTGATGATTGTATTTGCACCGTCTCAATCTCACCCTCGATTTGGAACTTTTGTGAGATTTGAACCGATAAAAAAAAACAATTTAAGATGATGTTACTATAATTTTCTCATAATAATAACATAACAAAATACTAAGAGTAACAATACTATAAAAATAATACACATCCAACTCTTTATACTAACTCTTCTACTAGAGAAGAAGTAAAGACTTTCAAAGGAAGAAATAAGCAACTTGTGCAAAATGCTGGGAATCTCTCTTCTCATAACCAGGAAAAAAGTAATGCTCAACTAGAAATTCTTTTGGCAAGTATAGTAAATGAGACTTCTCAAGGAAGATAATATGAAGAACAACAAAATCCCAACAAGAGGAAAAATAAGGCAAAGTGTCCAACAACGACTTATGGTACATTATTTTTCATACAAACGAAGGAGTATAAGTGTAAAGATAAGAGGAAGATAACTTTGAGCTCATAGCCGAAGATGCTAGATCTGTTGAAAAAGAACTAGCTAACTTGACAAAATCAAAAAATAAGCTAAATATCTAACAATGATTCTTGATTTTTGGATGAATAAAGGATTCATGTAGAGGGAGAAAAAGAGCATCTTGATGCCCTAACTGCTGAGGATGCTAGATTTGGGCTATCCCCAAACGATGGAGGAAATGATCATATCCAAATCAAGAAGATTATTTAGGTGAACATGAAAATGATAACTTCGATGGTGAGGGAGAACAAGTTTTAGAAACTGTCCATGCTAAGGTGCTATAAATTTATTTAATGATATACTTTTTTGGTTAATTACGATCATATAACTTGTCAACTTTTTAAGTTAATTAGATATCTCAAAGGTTAGAAAAAACTCCAGAAGCAACAAGAATGCTAAATATTTATGCAAGAACCTAGCTAGGAAGAAAAAGAGGAAGTGACTTTTGATGGCGGAGCAATAGTGGGACCAACTTCTCAAAGAGAGATGGATAAAAATATACATGAATTTTTTATTGACCCAAATGTATATATGAAATATTTTATCGTTGGACAAAAGTACACAATTTTGGACAAAAATTCATTTGTACTTTTGTCCAAAGATATATTTCATATGTATATTTTTCATATTAAAAAATTCATATGTACTTTTGTTCACTATATAATAATTCATGTGTACTTTTGTCCCTTTTTTTTTTTATTGGAACAATGAGAAGAAATAGAGACTTCATTAACTTGATGTGCACTATTTGAAAATTTGTTCCTAACTAAATAAAAAACGCATATGAAAATTTATTAATTTAAGGACATTTTATCTTAAGATTTATGTCATGTATTTATAATGAACTTATTTATATGATATGATGTAAGTCATAATATATTTGTAGTGCAAGTTCATTCTTCCAAAATCTTCAAAGCTATAGGTGAACATTGGAGATCAAGGATTGTGGAAATATTAAGAAACATGAATCAAGAAAAAATGTTTTGAACTTTGTTTTGGAATTGTTAAAAAGTGAGAGAGAACACACAACAAAGAAAGATTTATGTATTAGAATTGTATAAGAGTTGTGTATGACACAATATAGTAAATTAACCTATTTATAGGAAAAAAAAAATCAGAATAATAATAACCTAATATCTTATAATTATGAGTAATATCAAACTAATAAATTTATGATACTAATTAATAATAATTAATTGATACTAATATATTCTAATAGGACTATTGATGATATATTTGTAAATTATCCTTTGAAAATTTGCGAAGTCAAATTTCATAAGCTAATTGCAAAATATATATATATATATGTTGGGAAAATTTAGGTTCAAATAAGAACCTATCACACAGCGGAAGCACCAAAATAATTTTTCCACAATCTGTGCAGTTAAATAGGTAACACCAAAAATATTTCAAGCAGCTGATAATATGCAGAAATTAATAACAGGAGACACAAGCAATTTTTATCGTGGGAAAATCCCCAAAAGAGGGACAAAAAACCCACGGGACCTAGTCCAGTAAAATCTTCCACTATCAATAATAACGGGTACACAATCAGTCTTTCTAGTAGCACTAGGGTATCTCAACAATCATCAAAATATATCATCACAACGGATGAAATCAACATAAACTCTCCACAAAGTAGGTATCTCAAATCAGACACAAGAGAAGGCAATAATACTAGCAGGTTATATCCTAATGTTCAGTACTACACCAGGAATAACATACTGAAATCTCATAAGAAACGGAG
>JASCZI010001489.1:0-13596 GCA_036250425.1 Stylosanthes scabra
GAAGGTACATTCTGTACATTGGCGCCGTCTGTGGGGACTTCTAGTGAAAACCAACAATGGTGAACCAAGACGAAGAAGGAGTTCCCTACACTGACCACTCTGGCGACGAACAACATCAGAACCCGCAGCCAAATCCACAACAAGTCGATCTCGATCTCAATGCAACCGCAAACGGCAGCCAAGAATCGGCTGGCCGGAACGCCGAGACGGATGGAGCCCAAAGCGGCGACAGGTCCGGGGGCCAGAGGAGTACCAGCGCCTTTGACAGGCTAGGCTCGGGGAACCCGGAACCCCGGCCGTTCGGTGGGATCGGTTCGAATAACAACTAGATCATGCAAGATCTGAGACATCGCATGCAGGCGATGAAACTCGAAGTAAAGGAACTTCAGAAAGAGAATACGGAACTCAAGAACGTCGCCCAAGACTTGAGAGCACGACGACGTTCACCCCTCCGGCGTCGCGAGCGTTCTAGGTCGCGCTCCCCAACCCAAAGACAAGAGGATGAGAAATCATGAAGTGACACCACCCGTCGATGGACACACTCCTCTCTCGATTCGGATCCTCAAAGTCCAACTTCCCAAGGGCTTTGTAAAACCGACAGACATGAAGTACGACGGATCGACAGATCCTTACGTTCACCTCAACGACTTTGAACACCGGATGATTTGTGACGGAGCCATAGATGAAGTCAAGTGTCGAGCCTTTCCGGTGGCCTTGACTGGGTCGGCCGCCCAATGGTTCACGTCCTTACCGGCGGGTTCAATCTCAACCTACTCTGAAATAAAAGAGCTGTTCCTCAACGAGTTCACGACGAGCATAGACAACAAGAAGCACCCGATCAACCTCCTTGCTGTGGTCCAAAGGCCTAACGAGACCACAAGGAAGTACATCGAGAGGTTTAACGCCGAATGCAAAACTATAGACGGACTCGTCGATGGGGCGGCAAGCTTGTGCCTAACTAACGGCCTTGCCAATGACGACTTCAGAAAGCAGCTGACTACCAAACCGGTATGGACCCGTAAAGAAATGCAGGCCAAAGCAAAGGAGTTCATCCACCATGAAGAGGTCAACCGAGTAGTAGCAGCCACCAAGAATCAGCAAACGGCTCCCCGAGGTAACGCCTCAGCGCAATACCAAACGGATAACCAACGCGAACACGGTCCAGAGGAAACCCTAAACCCTCCAAACAAAAGTATGACCACTATACCCTGTTGGTAGCATCCATCACGGAGGTATATCAATAGATTTCAGATAAGGGAATCTTACCCCGGGCAAGGACCCTACGAGGAAGAACCCAGAATGCTAAAAACAAATCCCTGTTTTGTGATTACCACCAAGGATTCGGACACAAGACAGAAGATTGCTATGACTTAAAGGACGCCATCGAACAGGCCATCAGGGAAGGGAAGCTGAATGAATTCACTCAAATCATTCGCGTACCTCAGAATGCCGGACGAGAACGGCCGGAAGGACCGGAAACTCAGAATTCCCGAAACTTCAGGGATAATGATGAATCGGTGCCCACAGTCCTAGTGATCACTGGAGCCAATCACGTAGAGAAATCTAAGTCGGCCCACAAAAAGGATCTCAAGATCCTAGCAACTGTGAAGAGCGCTTCCCCACAGTTCCCAGCGATCACGTTCAGTGACAAAGACCTTGAACACGGAATTGCTGATTCCGATGCTCCGATGGTAGTCTCAGCTCGCGTTGGACCAGGAGTAGTCCGAAGAATCTTAATTGATACGGGCACAGATTCCAAAATTATGTTCCGGCATGCCTTCGATGTACTGGGATTTAAGGACCACAACCTCAAGACCCACCAACCAGGAGTAATGGGACTCGGCGACCACTTCATCAAGCCAGACGGAAGCATCGAGCTCCCAATTTCCATAGGAACTGGAAACTCCCGGAGGACGATGATGGCCGAATTTGTGGTGTTGAAAGACTCAATAGCCTATAACATCATCTTGGGCAGAAACACGATTAACGACTTCTCTGCAGCCGTATTCACCAAATCTCTGGTGATGAAGTACGAAACGGACTCAGGAGACTTCAGAACCCTATATGGAGATAGGGTAATGGCCGAAAAGTGCAAAAACAACAACTTGGCCCTTCGATCCAAATCCCGAGATTCCTCCGGCATTTACCTAGCCGATCTCGACGCCAGGATAGAAAAGCAACCTCGACCAAAGCCAGACGGAGATTTGGAAAAGATACAGATCAGAGATTCCTTAGAACGCCACACGTTCTTAAATCGGAATCTACCCTATGAACTCAAGCAAGAACTCTCGGACTTCCTCAAGAAGAATGGAGATCTTTTCGCCTTCACACCAGCCGATATGCCGGGAATTGACCCATCGGTGATGTCGCACTCCTTGGCCATTGACCCTAGTCACCGCCTCATTGCCCAACGCAAGAGACGTATGTCGGACGAAAGGGCGGAAGACGTGAAGAAGCAAACAAAGGCACTCCTCGAAGCAGGATTCATCCGAGAACTACCTTACTCCACTTGGCTGGTGAACGTAGTCTTGGTCAAAAAGGCGAATGGGAAGTGGCGGATGTGTGTTGATTATTCTGACCTAAACAAGGCCTGCCCAAAAGACGCCTTCCCGTTACCTAACATCGACGGATTGGTAGATGCCTCTTCCGGCTACTAATACCTCTCCTTCATGGATGCCTACTCGGGATACAACCAGATCCCAATGCATAAACCCGATGAAGAAAAAACGGAATTCATCACTCTGGATGGAACTTATTGCTACACAGTCATGCCTTTCGGTTTAAAGAATGCCGGAGCGACGTACCAACGTCTGGTGACAAAAATCTTCAGAGACCTCATCGGTCGGAAGATCGAAGTTTACGTAGACGACATGTTGGTCAAAACAGAGAGCCCCGAGAATCTTATCTCCGACCTCCATGAAGTCTTCGAGTCCCTCCGACGCTACAAAATGCGTTTAAATCCCTTAAAGTGCGCCTTTGGCATGGAAGCAGGGAAATTTCTAGGGTTTATGATAACCCAGAGAGGAGTTGAAGCAAATCCAGAGAAATGTGAAGCGATTCTTCAGTTCCCAAGCCCAACCATCCTGAAAGAGGTCCAACGGCTGAACGGCAAATTAACGGCGTTGTCCCGTTTTCTCGGAGCGTCGGCAAGAAACGCCTTACCTTTCTTCAAGTTGATAAGGAAAGGAATTAACTTCGAATGGACGCCGGAGTGTGAAGAGACCTTCCCCAAATTCAAATCCATATTATCGGAACCTCCAGTCCTCTCAAAGCCAGTAAGCGACGAACCTCTGTATCTCTACTTGTCCATCACGGATGAATCCATTGTAGCAGCATTAGTAATAGAAGACGCGTCGGGAAGCCAAATGCCAGTATACTTCATCAGCCGAGTCCTACACGAGGCTGAACTTCGATACACAAAGATTGAGAAACTGGCATACGCGCTCCTCGTCTCGGCGAGACGGCTTCGACAATACTTCCAAAGTCACACCATCGTCGTCAGAACTGACCAAGCCATCCGAAGCATATTCCAAAAGCCAGACCAGGCAGGTCGGATGTTAGGATGGGCCGTCGAATTATCACAGTTCGACATTCAGTTCCAACCTAGGGCGGCTATCAAAGCACAAGCAATGTCCGACTTCCTGGCAGAGATGATAATCCCAGATAAAAAGATAAACCGGGAAATCGGATGGGAATTACACGTCGACGGCTTGTCCACAATGACCTCGGGCAGCGCAGGGGTTATCCTAGAAAGCTCAGACGGAGTCATGTTCGAACAATCTATCCAATATGACTTCCCCATCTCGAACAACCAAGTCGAGTATGAAGCCATGTTGGCCGAATTAACCCTAGCTCAGGAAGTAGGAGTCCAAATCCTAGAAGTTTGCACATACTCCCAAGTAGTGAGTTCCCAAATAAACGGCTCTTATTAAGCCAAAGACTCACTCCTTCAAAAATACTTAGCAAAGGTGAAAGCGATGATGGGAACGTTTGACAAAGTCATAATAACCCATGTTCCCAGAGAACGGAATGCCAGGGCCGCCCTCTTGTCCAAACTTGCCAGTATGAAACCATGGTCGGGAAATCGCTCCCTCATTCAATGGACGGTTAAGGAACCATCAATATCTATGTCGGAGATAACTTGCCTCTCGATATCTGAAACAGCAACATGGATGACTCCAATCCTGAGCTATCTAGAGGTCGGAACCCTTCCTGACAACCCCAAAGAGGCAAAAAGAATCAAGAGAGAAGCTGCCAAGTTCACCTTGATCTCGGGTCAATTATATAAAAAGGGCATAGATCTGCCACTTCTGAAATGCCTTAACCCATCTTAAGCTGAGTACACTTTAAGAGAGGTTCATGAGAGATGTTGCGGCCATCACATCGGCGGAAAATTCTTAGCTCGGAAACTCATTCGAACTGGATACTATTGGCTAAACATGATGAAGGATGCGATGGAATTCGTTCGGACGTGCGAAAAATATCAACTCCACGCGGACTTCCATCAAGCACCCCAAGAAAATATGACCCCAATCTCGGCGGACCGACCATTTGGCACGTGGGGAGTCGACCTTGTAGGACCTTTCCCACTAGCCCCTGGCCAACTAAAGTACCTCATTGTCGGCATCGACTACTACACCAAGTGGATCGAAGCAGAACCTCTAGCCACTATTACGGCTACGAGATGTTGGAAATTTGTTTGGAAACAAATCATTACCCGATTTGGAATTCCTTCAACCCTCATCACGGATAATGGAATCCAATTCCCGGACAACAAATTCAAAGAATCAGCTGAAGAATTCGGGATCAACCAACGCTTCTGCTCGGTTGAACATCCCCAAGCGAACGGTCAAGTCGAATCGGCAAACAAAGTCCTTGTCAAAGGACTGAAAAAATGACTCGATGACGCTAAAGGTCTTTGGGCTGAAGAGCTAGCATCCGTCCTCTGATCCTATCGAACAACCCCCAATCTTTTACGGGCGAAACGCCTTTCCGGCTAACCTATGGGGTCGAAGCCATCATTCCGGTTGAGATCGGCGAACCTAGCCCACGACTACTTCTCGGCGCCGAGGACATCACGGCAGATCGGAACCTTATAGACGAGGTCCGATCCGAAGCTCACTTAACAGAAATGGCCTTGAAACAAAGGATGAGTGCTAGGTACAACAAGGGAATCGTCAGAAGACACTTTGAAGTCAGAGATCTGGTCTTACGACGGAACGACATTGGGTTACCAACACCGGGAGAAGGCAAGCTAACCCCAAATTGGGAAGGACCTTATCGTGTAACCACGGACCTCGGCAAAGGAGCGTACAAGCTAGAACGACTAAACGGAGGTGAACTCCCGAGAAGCTAGAACGCCACCAACCTCTGACGGTTCTTCTCTTAAAACCTCTTGCTTCTCTCTTAGATTCTAATTAAGTATGATTATAGGTTAGTCATGATCTTTAGTTTAGTTGTATTTCCTCTTCAAACGGGTACTCTTTTTCCTATCCGAGGTATCCTACACCGGGAGGTCGGAAGGTTTTAATGAGGCCCTAACATATTCAATAAATTATTTATTTACTTCTCACGCAACCATACGACTTACTTGTCATCAATGGCTATAATCAAAATTCTAGCCGGCCAAAACAAAATGGGACCACTTATTCATTTTACCTTTCTTACTTATAACGTCGGAAAGATGATAAAACTAAGTTCCGGAAGGATGGAACTAATCACTCCGCCTCCAAATAACTTAGAAAGATTTTAGTTTCCATTCCAAATTCTTAAAAGCGCCCTATCCTCATCACAAGAAAGCGGCAAACCATGAAAGACGGAACATATTAGAAACGGCAAAAACAAAGCCAAAACGGCAGTTGCAAAAACTTAGCCAAAACACTCATTAAATACTTAACGGTAATCCGACCCGGTCGAAAGCACGGCACGTCGGACCACCAAAACTTGTCTATACACTTAGAAAAATATTTTCTTTTTTAACAAAAGAGAAGTCCGACCCGGATAAACATGGCACGACGGACTCTCATAAAGTGTTCATCAAAAAAGAAGGGAGATCCGACCCGGATAAAACACGGCACGACGGATCCCCGCATAGTCATCTAAAAAACAAAAAGAAGAAGGGATACTATAACTACTCTTCGGGAGGAGGGTCCACGATCTGGCCATCTACGACCTCCTTCCAGGTCCCGAGAAGAGAAATGTCAAAGTTCGGAGCCAGCACAAGAATCTGCTCCTTCAAATTGTCTTCGGTCGCCTTCACGGAATCTTTAGCCAACGCGATTAGCTCCTGACGAGCTTGCTCCGTCTCTGCCAAAGAAGCCTCCGCCTTATCGGCTCGTGGCTTCTCCTCCGACAAACCCTTCTTGGCAGACTCGAGATCGGCAAAAAGACCGACCTCCCGATCTCTTAAACGTTGAAGCTCAGTATCCCTCTCCTTCTCCCGGGCCAGAGCAGCCTCCAAATCCTTTTCGGCCTTGGACTTGGCAGCCTCCGCACTAGCCTTTTCCTTCTCCAAGTCAGCCCGCCGCTGATCTAACAGCTTCATCTCTCCAGTCAGCTGCGTGCAACGACGCTCCCATTGATCAGCCATGGTCAGCCGCGGCTCGACCGACTTCAAAATCGTGGCAGAACGAAGCATGACCCATTGAACCCAACGGATACTCTCCATGGGTCGTAATCACTGAGAGCCTCCAAGGCACGGGGGACCAAGGAAGTTACTCTCAATGAATCCCGACGCGTCGAAAGAGCGGTCGATGGGGCAAAGGTCCCTTTGAGAGCCGTCAAAAACCCTCGGCCTCTTCTGAGCTGAGGCCATCTCGTCGTTACCACATTTTCTAGAAGGAGGAGAGGGAATGATCTCAACCTGTTGCTCCGGCCCTTCCTCCCGAATCGGAGAAGAAACTTTCAATTGAATGGTAGTTCCCCCCCCCCCCGACGTTAGAGGATCCCCCACCTTCCGGATTCGACGACGACGCCTGACCGCTCGAAGGATCAGGAACGGCCAAACTGTGAGGATTCGCCTGCATAGCTTGGCGAAGGAGCGCCAACGTCTTCTTCCCTCCGACCATCTTCACTGAAAAAGCAAAACCAGGGAAAAGATAAGATAACCACAGGTGGGAAAGACAGACAAAAAAGAAATTAAAGTGCTACATACGGATTGCCTCCCTGGCACGTTCAGGATTCCCCAACACCGCCTTAGGCTTTAAGAAACGTTTAGAGAACAACCACAACAAGACATCGGCCGTATCCCTTTGTTCTTCGTTTAGCCCCTTATAAGAAACCGGGGTATAATTTAACCCGGCATCCTTACTCCAGTAAGACGGAAATCGGCCGGCATCTCGCTCCAACGTAAGCCAAAAAGGAGGATGGTCGCCGACCGGAAATACCTTGAAGTAATGACCTTTAAAATCATGAAAGGATTCCTCGTACAAACCGAAGATCCTTTGGTATTTCCCAGGACGGACCGACATGTACCCCTTCTTTGACTTACCTTCGGCGTTGGGAGAGAACACAGTGAATAAATAAAGGAACACCTCCGGGTCTTGCGGGAGTTCCAGATATTCCGTCACCAACTCGAAACACCGGATCGACGACCAGGCGTTAGGGTGGAATTGGGACGGAGCGACGAAGCAGCGTTGAAGCAACCGCTGATGAAAAGAAGAGAAAGGAATGCGAACACCAAACTCTGTGAACATCACCTCGTTCACCCATAACCAGTGAGGAACTCGAGGATGTTCCATATTAAGTTCACATATCCTCTCCCCACGTCGCGGAAGCTCAACCCGGTAATGTTCCTCTTCCTCCCCACCACCACAAATGAGACCGGACTCCTTTAATTCCTTCAAGTAGTCCTCCGTGAGGGTCGAAGGACTCCCCAAAACGTCTCGCGTAGCCCAGTTGTATAATGGATTCAGTTCATCAGGCCTTTGAGCCCATTCAACCTCACGAACTGGCCTTTCAGGATCGTTTCCCCTAACTTCGGCCATTTAACCTGTTCGGGAAGAAGAATGTTAAAAGGAGTGGAAATGAAAAGTGAAAAAACAAGTTAACAAAACTTGGTTTACAACACTGAGATTCTTCCCAAAGAAAGGAGAAATGGCAGAAGGAGGAGATCCTCGAATGGAAAAGAAAAAAGAAAGAGAAGGCAGCGGAGACGATAAGAACAAAGAAAAAGAGGAAGGACTTACCACAATAAAGGAGATGAAGAAAAACCCCCGAAAAGAGACACGGCAAACAAAAATGCCAGAGGAGAAGAAGAGCTTCTGAGTTTTTCTGAGTTTTGAAGAAATGAAGGTATGAAGCAGACGGAGTAAGAGAAAAGTCTCTTCCCTCCTAACCATTTATAAAGAGCGAGAAAAGACCTTCTTGCCCCCATTTCGAAGAAGTTAATGAAGGACAAGAGGGGAAAATCCCATCGGACTTAACTCCCATCATTAGCTGCGAAAAACGAGGAGACACGTAACTCCCTCTCTCCACGTTTTAAAAAGGCACAAACGTCAGCAGTCAAAGTTGAAACGACACCCCCTAGAAGCTTCCTTGAAGCAAGTACCACGACCAATAAAAAACGACGAGTAATCAACATCTCAGAACGTCGTTACCTACGAAACCAACAAAACCTCGAAGAGATTGGATCCTCCGACCTTCCGAGCTCGGGGGCTACTATTCCGGATATTGGGCTCGCCTGGTCCAAATCCACTACGAGCCTCCGTTACGTCGGCCCAAAGCTGACGGACGGCCCAAATCCTCCCCGGATCCATACAAAAGGCCCACAGCATCAATTACCGGATCCACACGAGATCGGGATTATATCTGCATCGATCTCGTACGGATTTATCCCCTAAATAATAGGAACCACCACAGGCATATAAAGAGGGGATCAACTCTCCTCCAGGTACACCTTCTAAACCCTACCCAATTACTGTGTACCCGAAGGCTCCCAAATCCTTATTTGGTGACTCTTCTCCTACACACTATTATTCACTCACATTAACTTCCAGCCTTCTTCCTTGGCACCTCCAATCATTCCGGAAGTCCCAAAACCCTCGAAGGTACATTCTGTACAGCCATGAAACCTAGACATGACATTAGGATATATATAAAAGATACCAAATTATTCTTTTAAAGATAACTAAATGGGGGCTTTGGTAATAATATTTTTAATCTGTGTTTGGTGATTTGAACATATATATAAATATAGAAATAAATTATAAACAAAGTGTTCTTACATTTTAAATTCAGAAAAGTACAAAAAATTTAGAAATTTGTGTCATACCACACCTTATCTATTTTTATTAAACAATGCTACAGTATAATTTATTATTTTCTATCCATAATTTAAAAATTTGTTAACAGTATAGTGCTAAATATGATCTAAATTATTGTTATTATAGAAAAAAATAGCTTAGAAAAATTAGTTTGTTAACATAATTCTTTAAATATAGTCAACAATTAAAAAGATGGAATATTTTATTAATGAATAATGCTATAAAACCAACGTTAGGGGACTAATAAAGACCCAATGAGTGTAAATAGAAAAATATAGGGTGGTAAAGGAAAAAGAAAAAAAAATGATATTGACATTCTATTTCCTCCCTAATATTGCCTACTAACACTTTCTCTTTATTAATACAAAATTTCTCTAATCTACTCCTACATTTAACCCTAGAATCTAACTCTAAACTTTGATCCATTTATTCTTATTATATTTAGTAAAAATGCATAAATTCTCTATTAATAACCTTAATAAGGCCCTAAACCTAAACTAAATAGTACTATGCCGCGGCTTTTTTGGGTTTCATAGTCTTCAAAATTAATTAGGTGGTTGGGACTTCTCTACCACCCTCACTCCAATTGAGAATTATTTTTTACAAAGATAATCTCTTTGATAAATTAAACATTGGAGCTCGGGATTGGTTAATTGGTTGGTTGTGCAATAATGCACCTATGAGATTATAATAGGAGAAAAATTAACAAAGTCAAACATTTCTTAAATTAATATACTTGCCCTAATTCCATTATTTCTTCTCTTTTTGTGCTATGACTTATTAGTAGTTGGGTTATTATTACTTATTATCAATAATTAAACAAGATTAAACTCCATTTAGTTTATTTATTTCCTATTTGACAAGTTGTGTGTAGGACATGTTAAAGAGAATAGGAAACAGTTTCCGAACAAGAAAAGAAGTAAAAACCAAATAGAAAGGTGTTTGCATTTCCATAATTTAGAAATGAAGAGAACCACTCATCATTGACCTTGGTTTCCCAATTTAATATTATAGTTGCAATTTTTAATTAAGAAGCAGGAAAATAAAGGCCCCCTAGAACCACAACCACATAGAAATAACAAGAGGAAACTATCAAATTTCAAAAAGCACTTAGCTCTAACATTTATAAACATTAATATCTTTATCATATCAAAGACTCGGATCACTGGGCCGAGAAAAAAACAAGTTTCTGCTTGTCTTTCTCCTTAAGTAAGAATCTTCTCATTGACGATTATGTATTTTCTTTTTCTTCAATTTAAAGTTCAATGGATTGGGAAAAAGAACAGTACATTTCATCATCAAGAAGACCGAAGATTAATTAGTGTAACTGCTGGTGGAAACCGTTTTTATTTGGTGAAATTTAAAATAAACTTTCATTAATCGTATTTAATTAAAAAACTATGTCTTAAAGTGAAAAATACTTTTGTTTTTCTGTTTTTCTTTGATATGGTTTCGTTTCTCTCTAAATTAATAGATAACAAGAAAATTTTGGGAGCAAATATATTTGGGACCCAATTTATTTGATGAAGATGGTAGATAAATTATGAATAATAACTCATATATTTTGTAATTTGTAAATGATTATTTTTATTCTATTTGATAATGTTTTTTAATTTCAAATGATAATTTTTTTAATTTCAAATAATAACTTAATTATTGATTCATAAAGTTTTCTATAATTGATTACGTAGCACTATTGGTATGTAATATATCTTTTAATAACAATTATTTCCAAACACTACTTTAAGAATAAAAATAAAGCTATTCGCATAATCTTTTATTTTAATAGATACTAATTATATGATTATTATTAATTAAATATATATGTTAATAGAAAGACTCCAAAAAAATAAAAAATAATTAATACATCAATAATCAATAATTATATTTTATATAGATAATAATTTGGAGTATATTAAAAATGTGTTCACCTAGCGAAACGTTAAGGATAAATGGTTAGTTTATAACGAATTAGAGTTGATGCATTTAAATGCGTATGTATACATGTGATGATCAGAATATAGATTTAAATTTTGTCACAACATTTTTTCATCTGGTGTTAATTATGATATTTATTTATAGTGTACGTTGTTCTTAGTCGTATGTTATCTTTAATTGCTGGTTCTATAGCTAGGTGTTGCTTTTGGTACACAATATTATATATACTAGCTTTTTATGCTGAAAAATATAAAAACTTAATTAGTCATCGTGACACCTGGGATTCCATTTTGTTTAAACTAATAAGTATTCTAATTTGCAAAATTAAGATAAGCATGATCAAATAAATTAGTCGTATAGAAACAAAAAAAAATAGCCAGCAATTTCGCAGAAGGATCACACACTCTTTGTATATGTCGTCACTAGGGTTGACAAAGATGCTGTTAGTAGACAATTATGCACGCCAATTTTATTTTTGCTACAAAGATTACACTATATTAATTAAGAGTATTAATACTTGTTTAAATACGTGTTACTCATACCAAATTAATTAATTAAATGGACTGTTACGTTCTGTGTGTCTCATGCACTTTTTGAAAATTAAAATAATACAAAGTAGAGACACTACTGTTAACAGATCCAGACTCAACTTGATCTTTAACCACGTTTTCAAGTTACCCTTAGATACTTGTTTCAATAAGACTGGTAACAAACTCATATATTTGTTACTGGAACAATCTGATTTGTCATTCAATTTATTATATACACAATTATTGACTCTTAAAAATCCTCAAAAGCTAGATGCATATTATACAACTATAGTTTATCTGATCTCCTGGAGAAACCAACTTTTTATCATTTGTTTTTAGAAAAATAACATCATCTTAGTTTTTCATACAACAACAGTGCTATTCACTGTACCATAGTAGTATACTTGAATGTAATTTCGCAATTCATTCATGGTTTATGGAAAAAAAGTTCTCAGCATACGAAATAATTCAGCTAGTACTAGTATACTATGGCAACAACAGAATCAGCTTGTTTCATACTCATTTTATTTTAACTATGTGTAGAGACTATAGTCGGTGATTGATCATGATATAGATTATAGAAATGTTTACAAAGTCAGCCTAGTTTGACTTTAATACAAAAGTCTAACCCGTGTGTTAGGTATGAGACATGGGACATAGAAAGAAGGACATAGATGCATTGTAGAGGGCCAAAGGGAGTAGATGATGATTGTGTCACTCAAATTGACCTTGTGGATTCTTCTTCCATTTCAGAGTTGGTGATGCCACACCATCTTATCTTACTTCAACTCTCATTATACAATCATTGGGAAGCCATTAATATCTCCAAATTGAAACCAAAGATATCTACTTTAATTTAGATAGATAAGAGAAATTAGTTTTAATGCAGAAAACTTAATGGTGCAATAGTAATACCATTTTGATTTGTTAAAAATAAAATCATCTTAGATGTCTTTTCAATATTATCTTGTTTACTTGATTGAAGAGTTATGAATAGAAAGAATGATTTATATTTTATACTACATTTACTAGAATACTACCAGCATCCCTCCAAAAACATGGTGGTTCTGTTTTATTTGCTCCACTTTGGAAAAACACTGTTTTATTCGCTTAGCCACTGTAGGTTATGATTCCCTAACTCATTAAATCAACCACTAATTGGGAAAGACCTCCATTGAATGAATAATAACACCTCAAAGGCACTTAACATTCACATTTGAGAAAAGTGGCAGGCAACAGATTTTTACTAGGCAAGCAGAATGCTATTATTGAGAGAACATATGTGATATCAATGATCAAATATAATATAAAAAATAATGTTAAATAAATTTTTGTTGCAAATTGAAATTATTACATTTGCATATGGGAAGCATATATATGTGAAGCAAAGGAGACATGTTGGTTAATTTATGTACACATCCCTCCAGAGAGAAGGCATGGTTCCTCTACAGGCGGTAGTGAAAACCAAAAACCACAATTGCTACCACCAAACCTGATCACCTTCAAAACTGCAAAAGCCCTGCACAAACATCAGAATCACTCATTAACAGAGGCAAGAAAAAAAATAATAAGTAGACAAAAAAATAAAACATTGATCATTTCTATTAAAAAAATCACTCACACTGTGATATATTGATATTCCACATGTAGCTCTCTTCAGATCACCATGCCGCTTCTGAGAGAAAATTCATCATGCTATAGTGCAACTATATGCACTAATCTAAAATACCATTCAAGGCAACACTATAAAAGATCTTTTAGACTAAACCAAGGCATGATATTACAGTACAAGCTTGGATAAGATTGAATACTAGGGGCGTTAAGATCTCCCCCACTCCCTCCCTTCTCCTCTTCTCTTTAAGTTA
>JASCZI010001491.1:3060-14715 GCA_036250425.1 Stylosanthes scabra
ATCACCTTCTATTTTTGTATGAAGATAGGATTTATGAGTTTACACAGACACCAAATAAACGAATTGAAGTATTTATGAAAAAGAATTTAAGATAATAGATGATGGAGTAAATTATTTTGTTAATGTGATAATATATGATTAAATATCTTTATAAAACCTTTTAATAGATACAGATAGTGCATAATAATTAAATCCTAATGTAATATGTAGAGTTTTATATACAAGTTATATAAATTTTATTCATGTATGTAAATATAATTCATGACTTTGATGGGTTTGTATTGTGTTTTGTTTTGAATGAAGTTTGTCTGAAAATGAAATGCAGGGGGAGGGTGATGCAAAACTTACTAATAATATGGAGTTAGCTGGAAAAGTTTCCATGGATGTTACAATGGAAGAGATAACAAAATCTAATTGTCAATTGGTTCATAAAACGCTTCCAATTCAATTGAAGGTTCATGGTTTGAACATCAAAGCCACACTCTCGGTATATTCCATTTCCATATTTTCACTTTAATTTGTCAATTTATTATAATCATTTATATTAATCTAATTGTGCTCTTTAATGATAAGACTAACTCTAATTAATGGATTGATAATAAATGTCACACATTTGATAACAGGTCTCTTTGAGCATAATGGACTTGAGGAATTTTCATGATTACTTGCCAAGAACATTTGAAAACATAGCTGAACTAGATAAGAAACAAAGCATTATTGAGATGGTGGAGTTTGATCAAACAACTCAACCAAATCCTTACGAATCGGATGATTCCAACGAGTTTGATTCCGATGAATCGTCAGTTAAGTCCACCACAAGCAGCAGCAGTGATGGCAGCAGTAGCAATGAAAGTCATTATGCAGGATCAAGAGTTAATAGTAATGTATCAATGTTACCATGGAGTAGAAGCTTCAAGGAATGTTGGAGGTCTATAACAGCTAAAAAGAAACAAGAGACTTTGACCTCACATTTAAGTTCTTCTATGGTATGCAATTAAAATCTTCTTTTTCTAATTATATTGTCCTTATTACAAGGGAAATGGCTAATGTTTAGGGAAGATTTTATATATTTTCTTGAGGAAATTAGTGATTATGGATAAACTTACTCTTAAATTTTCTATTAGCAAATAATTTTTAAAATATTTTATCTTCACAAAAAATCAATCATTATGTATTTATGTATATTTATACATGTTTCGTACATTTTTACAACATAGTTAATCGAACTCTAAAATTATTTCAAAGGGCTAATACAAGAAATCTACTATATTTAACAACTTCTACTATGAATCCATGCAGGGATGGGAATACAGGGAAGTTGAAAGCAGAGATGGGAATTCCAAGCTGAAAACAAATGTGTTGTTTTCATCCTTTCACCAAAGAAGCAAAGAAGCCTCAGGTGATAGTGCATGTTCAGCACTAGCTGTGTTCATAGCACATTGGCTCCTCCATTCTAAAAAGGACTTGCCGACAAGGTCCCAATTTGATAGGCTCATAACACAAGGTTCCTCTGAATGGAGAAGGCTTTGCAAAATTGGTGCATACTTAAAGCTCTTTCCAGACAAGCATTTTGATTTGGAGACAATCTTGGAAGCTAATTTGAGGCCTTTAATTGTTCGGTCTTCAGAATCTTACACCAGATTCTTTGCCCCAGAGAAGTTCCGGTGCTTACAAGGCGCTATGTCATTCGACGAGATTTGGGACGAGATAAGTAAGAGTGATGAGCCAAGAGTTTATATTGTGAGTTGGAAGGATCATTTCTTTGTTCTAAAAGTGGAAGAAGATGCTTATTACATAATTGACACTTTGGGGGAAAGACTCTTTCATGGGTGCAAACGAGCATTCATATTGAAGTTTGATAGTTCAAGTTTGATGCATTCAAAGGTGGAGAAAGTGGAGAATGAGAATGAGAATGGGAATGACCCTTCAAAGAAGATTGTGTGTAGTGGAAAAGAGTGTTGTAAAGAGTTCATCAAACTTTTCCATGCTGCAATACCAGTTAGGCAATTAGAAGAGGAGGAGAGTAAAGGGAATGTTTCTACTACTAATTCTTATCTTCATAGGTTTTTGCAAATTGATCTCCATTTTTGCTCTTCATATTCATTATATTAGATGGATTTTGTACTATGGATTGCATTCATTTTTGGTGCTTGTTAACCAGGAAAAAAAATTCTTGAGGATTGAACAATGTCCCAATTGGAAGATCCTATTCTAGATACTCATAGCTTTGACTGCATGCTTCTTTTTATTATATCCTCCTTTCGGGCTAAAGATCTTCTGTAAATCACTATTGATTAATATTTCAATCAATAATGCTAGGTAACCAATAAAAGTTCAACTAACATCATCCAACATCTTAAATTAAATATTCTATTTCTCTGTTTTTAAAAAAATATAAGTTGGTTAATTCTTGGTTACCAATATTTTCTCATATTTCAATACATCAATTGTATTGTATGATTAGATTTGGTTACTTTGTGTGTATTGTATTGAGTGCATTTGTTTATTTGAATTTAACGAAAGGGCAACAACAACATAGCCTTATGTGTACCATATCTACAGAAAGACTGGTTACATGAATTTGGCGAAAGGACGAATTTAAAAATTTCATGTAACATTATGAATTGAATACAATATTGACTTTTGATATAAACCTAATCAGAAACTCAAGTGCATTATTTTTATTTTGCAATTGAATAACCTAATCCAAATATTAGTCTATTTGAATTTACAAATATTTCTAACTTCTAAGTACTATGCAGAGTGTGAGAGTGCGAGTGATTACCCGGAGGGCTTCCTTGTTCACTTGTTTTTTCCTCCAAAGTTTGTCTTCTTCATCACAATTACACAGCTGAGCTCTCACATAAAATTGTGTAACTTGGGACTTGGGAGCCTTCCTAGTTCCTACTCATAATTAGCAACACAATTGTGTCATATTACACCATGGAGAGTCTATCCCAATTCCTGCAAAGAACAGAAATCCATATCATCAGATTTTTGCTAAATTTATAACATTGAAGAAGAAAAACCATGTAATAACTCCCAAACTTGTCCCTGAAAAAAAAGTAGAAAAGAAAAATTCTTCTCTCAAGATTTTAAAGAAAGAAATTTATCTCTCGCCAAGACATATTAGTTACTCTGTAGATTCTTTCACAGATTCACAATAGAGTGGTTTGGGGATATGTTTGGTTTCAGGGAAAAATAGAGTGGAAATTTTCATGGATGAGCTTCACCAAGAATTTTACATACCAAACTCATCCATGAAGAATTTTAACGCTACAAGTCAAAATAGATGAATAATTCTTACATATTTTTTTTTTTTTGTCATGAATGAAATATAGGGTTCACATCATATGTTGTCCACACCCGATGATATAATTAAAACAAATTAAACGTTACGGATATTTCTAAAACTTTTCAAAAACTTCAGAAAAAAAAGTATACTTTACCCATAAAGAAGGCTCAAATGTATTTGGTCTTCAGATTCCTATAGAAAAAATTACATGATGCATGGCTCCATCAAAAGAA
Source organism: Stylosanthes scabra (assembly GCA_036250425.1). Classification (NCBI taxonomy): domain Eukaryota; kingdom Viridiplantae; phylum Streptophyta; class Magnoliopsida; order Fabales; family Fabaceae; genus Stylosanthes; species Stylosanthes scabra. Next base: position 6,589 of record JASCZI010001491.1, read on the forward strand.
CAGGTTTAAAATTTAAAAAAGGAAGTTCGCAAAACAAACAAAATTGCAATTTATAGTTAAGGTAAAGGAGGACACACCTGGGCGCAAAACTTTCTTTGATTGAGGGATAGCATTTCCAATAGCACATAGTAGGCCAGTGAGTAACCTCCTGTATAACACAACACCTTTATATGTCCTCTGAAATAAAGCCTAGGCTTCCATATCTGCAAGGCAATGCAAATATTTTAGAAGAAATCGTGTCAACAAATATTCCTCAGTAATATGATAAAAATTAATAAATAAAAAAGAAAAAGAAAAACAACAAGAACAATACTATATGGAACTTTTCATTTAAGTTTAGCAACCATTCAATATAGGCAGCTCGAACATTTACATTTATAGATGGTTGAAATAGCCAAATAGGAGACATTTATTCCCTTGGGCTGTATATGAAAGGTAGACAAATTCACATTGCAAGCTGCATTAACATCAGTGACCATAATCATAGAAGAGAACTTCTGCTTTGTAGCAGATAAAGTAAGCTAGCATCATCAACTAGCTAGCTTGACTTCAACGACTTGGTAATTTTTCAGGGGAGATGGATGAGCACCACAGCAGGCTCTCTACGTTTGTGGGTGGAGATATAAAAGGTTAATGACTATTGCTTTGAAGTTCGGCAATAGCATGAACGATGATATGCAGATGGAATGCAAGACCTACAAACTGTATTGACTCACACTCCTCACAAGTAAACCCATTGACTTCAGTCACGAAGTAGAGAGAATTTGTGAAGTTAAAGGTTCTAATAGAAACATAGTTAACCCATAATATTTGTGCCTCCAAATCCTTCCCTTCATTAGTTAAATGATTAAAATCTATATCGTCCATACCTCAACCATACAGACTTGCTTCAGAAAAACTACAAAGGATAACATTGTAAGAAGCTTATCCGTATGAAACTACAAAACTCCATAGTGGGTGAAACTCAAACTTATATGATACCCCTCCAATTTTCTCCCCTCTCTTTTATCCCACTTATCAATAACTAGTGTATTAATAGGCATTAATCTACTTTTTTTTTAATAAATTAAACATGTATAATAATAACAAAAAATGATATTAGTCGAGATGGTAAATGTCTAATATTTTAATCAAGAGGTTTCTAGGTTGACTCTTTGAAATAGCAGAAATATAGTTTTTATAGGTTACATATAATAAAGATCATTTCAGGAAAAGAAACTTATGCACCAAACTCCTTTTATATAATATAAGCTGCTACTAATATAAGCTGCTACTTCGTTTTCTTAAAGAAAAAAAAGGATAATTAGGAATATTTTCAAGCTCTAACAAACAAAAAAAGCTTTCACCAAAGAGATGCAAAATCTTTCAATAAACAATGGGTTACACGATGTTGAGGAGTTTTATTGGACAATCACCTTTGTATATGTATCTAAACAACTTTCTAAAAAATTTGGAAGGAAAGTATGTGGTCCATATAGTTGCATCAAATTTCAGGTTTGGTCCTAACAATATATGTTTTCTTGGTTTAGTACCGTATAGTTTCATCCAAATTTAGCTTTTGATCCTGTAAGACAATATCAAAATAAATTAAATCATAAAACACATTCTTAATGATAAGAGTAATGCTACAAAACCAATATTAAAGACAAAACCAATATTAAAGAGCCAATTAGGGAACCAATGAATAAGTGAAGCATCCAAAATTAAAAAGATTATCATTCACATAATATAAAATTTATCATCCATAACCCCTCATTGGCTCCCATTGGCTCCCAAGTATAGATTCCCTATACTTTTTCTAATGATAAATACGGACCAAATCTTTCTGAATAATAGCAACTGTAGAGACTAAACACTAAAACCTAAAATAATAATAATAATAATAATAATAATAATAATAATAACAATAACACCACCAACACCAACATCAACAACAATATAATAAAGGCCAATAGTATGTAGAGACTGAAAGAAAAATTCATAAATAATAGACAAACACTGGAAATTATTAGGAGCAAAAAGAAAACTCTGAACATTGTAGAGCCTAACTCTTGTTTGAAATCATATATATATTTGGTAAATGTTTCATTAATCCTTTCTTGATACAAACAAAAGTTGCTACATATTTTTCATAAAGGGAAATCCGGATACTCCACCATAGGATAGCTTCAACAAATAGACGCTAATGGTGAGAATGACGCTGATTAATTTTGTTGGCAACCATCTTCCCATCATGAATATTACCAACATTTTAAGCCCAAGGGCTTCCTACCTGCTCAATTTTTCACACATTTCCATCTCTGCATATCCTCACTATTAATATACTTCTAAATTTCCAGCATGACTTCAATTTTTATACAGTGAAGTTACAAAGAATTAACATTCCACATTACAATTAAGTATTCTCTTGAGTAATGCACACTTAAATGAACATAATCAACTAGCACTGCATGATAAGAAAATTAAAGAACAAATAAATAAAGTAGTAAAATGTAACCAATTTGTCATAAGATAAAAATTCAACATCCACTGGAATAGTTAGCTAAGGAAAATAAGTAAGCGGAGGAGAGCATACTTACAATTTCAAAGAATCAGCAGAAAGTTGGAAGGATTGGCAATTCAAGTTGCCCTCTTGATAATCTATACAAAAATAGTAGCATGCAAGTATGCAACAAGATGATTATATTTCTCAAGGGAAAATGATACAAGGCAAGTCTAACCACTAGGTTGCAATTAGAACTTCAATAAACCATAACTGGCATATCTGCATTTGTATTTTCATTATAAGATCTTTCTGATGACAAGCCCAAGCTTTGGTTCTCATATAGAATTTTCATAATATGGGCAGCCTCATGAGGCCTTCCAGCCTTCAAAAGACAAGAGCATAAAGTTTTAATAGTAATATCATCTGGGGAACAACCGGCTTCCAACATCTTGTAAAAGATGCCAATTGCTTCACGCGTTCTTCCCTTCATAGAATATCCAACAATAAGAATGGTATATGTTAACTTGTCAGGTTTGCACTTCTCCTCCATTTCTAGTACAATTGCATTAGCCTCATCAACATTCCCAGATTTGCAATATCCATCAATAACAGGGTTGTAGATAAAAGGCCGTGGAACAATTTCACTTTTCAGCAATAGCCTCAAAATGTCACGAGCTTCTTGTAGCCTATTACTCTTGCACAGAGCATTAGTAAGCACAGAGAATGTATACAAATTCGCAGAAACATTTCTTGCATTCATTTCATGCCACAGGTCCAAGCCACGGTTCACCTGCCCAGCTCGGCAATATCCATCAATTAGCGAAGTGTAAGTAACAACGTCAGGGGAACAACCATGAGAAAGCATCTTTTCATGCAAGGCCAGTGCAGAAGCCATATCACCCATCTTAGCAAAGCCATGAATAAGCACATTATATGTAAATGTATTAGGCTTAATTCCAGATTCAACCATTTCATCAAAAAGAGAAGTGCCCTCCGTTATCTTATTCAGCTTACAATAACCAGATAATATTGTTGTATAACTTACAACATTGGGGGCAAAATCAGTTTTTGAAGAAACTTCTTCTAGTAGATCGCGTGCTCTATCGACCTCATTATTTATACATAAACCATGTATAAGAGTGTTATATGTAACTATATCTGGTTGACAGCCATAGCTAATCATATCATTGAGAAACTTAAAAGCTTCATTGATTTCCCCATCTCTGCACAAACCTCGCATTACAATGTTGAAGGTGAAGGTCTCTAGATGACGTTTTAATCTCATAAGCTCTATAAGTAACCCAACAGCATCATCTAATTTCTTTTGATTTACCAATATGTTCAACAAGCTATTATAAACAAGAACATTCACGGGCACCTTATCGGAATGAGATTTGGCAAGTAATTCCCATGACATATCAAATCTGTTTGCCAGTGCATAAGAAGATACCAAAAACCCTAACAGCTTACTCTCAGGCAATTTCCCATCAGACTTCATACAATCATAAATTAATGTTGCTGAATTGTGAAGGCCAGCTTGACAAAGGGATCTTAATAGCACATCATAAGTCAAGTATGTGTGAGACATTTTCAACCTTTCCCTAGTAAAGTCAAAGAACTTCAAACGCAAGCTGGGATTGTCCAGCCGTTTGATAACCTCTAAAGCGAGTGGAGAAGTTAAATGATCACTAAAATAACCAAAAAAATTATCCAATGAGTTTGACCGAAGAAAAAGAGTTGCAGCAACTTTGACAAACCATATCTCAGGTCTTATGATCAGCCGTTTCTCCTTAAGAGGTTCAGGGGCAGGTCTTCTGTGAGAAACAGCACTACTATGCCCAAGGGCAACCTTGGAAGCTCGCACAGCAGCAGAAGGGTTCGTGAACATAGTTGTTAAACTTGACCCTGTGACTGACTTGGCCAGAGGCACTGCATCACTGGTTCAACAAAATACAATTACATTAATAGATTAAAAGATATTGAAAGGAAAAGAAAAAAAAAAGGCATCAAAATTCAAATTATGAAATAAATAAATAAATAAAAACATTAATTCAAACCTAATCAATCAGCATAATCTCACTCAACAAAGTCCCTGTTAACATGTTCCAAACTTGTGATAATTTCACCTTTCAATACTTTACATTAACTCATTTACAAACTAAAAAAGATTTAAGCTATTTATCGACAACCTCAATATAAACTAGAAAAATACAGAACATGACATAAACAAAGCCAATCAATCATAAACATAGCCCAGGCCACGTTTCTTCTCGTTTTCTTTTTTTTCCCACTTTCAATTAATACATTTCTAATCTTTATCTCCTTAAAATAAAGACATGCTACACATGCATTACTATTGCATTTGGCCAGAGTTTTCTCATGGAGTTATCAATCTTGATTTTTCTGCACAAAACCAGATGCTAAATCATCAGGTTCATCAAGATATTATCTTCAACGTATATGCCAGTAATGAAAAAGGCATGAAAACCTCAAGCTCGTCCATAGGAAGTCAATGTTTCTAAAGTAAAAATTCCAGACTTAATGGTTTGAATTCATCGGAAACATTGAATTCCGCCATGTTCCCTAATCCATTCTTTCATGTGCCTGTAATTAATCTAGTAAACAATTTGAACTCTCACATTATACTTTGTCAGAAAATTCAACTCACATTAATTCCATGTTCCCTAATCCATGCTTTCATGTGCCTGTAATTGCTCTAGTTCATTTTTTGGTTTGAATCCATAGTAGTAGTAGTCTTTGAAATTTAACTTTGACCAAAGACCTTTCTTTAATATTTCTACTGTAAAGAATCGTACAGGTCCTCTGACAGTTAATGAATTTAACCACAAAGAATTAGTTGTAAGTGAAATGTATTGGACTATAAAACGAGTTATATTTTGATGTGTTAAAGTTGAAGGAGGAGGCTGAAAGTCAGAATAGAGAATGTGATGCAGCGAATATAGAAGGACAAAATGCCATTACATTCAGATGTAATAATAATCAACAACATTAGATCACATAACAATAGCAAACCAAGGATCAGTAGTGTGCCGATATAAAATAGAGTTGAGAAATTCCCATAATTCTCTCTTTCTCCTCAATATACTAAATAATTCAAATTCTTTCATTAAATGTTTCCTATTTGAAGGGAAGATGGGAGCAAAAAAATGTATAACTTTATTTCTCAGTCACTAACATTAACAATAACAGGGATATAACATTCTTTCAAGTATGCAAGCTTTTTCCAATTAAAGGAGAGTCCTTCAAGCTGAAAAAGGAGGAACTTCTTTATTTAATAGTGCATATGGTGTGATCTTTGCTGGAGGATTATGTGAGAAATCCAAATATATTTTCTTTTGTATCATTGCTAGAAAATCAGGTAAAGAATTTGGTATTGAATCAGATGCAACAATTGCAAATCAAGGTTCATAAGCAAATAGTTGAATTCATCAAAGGAAAGGAAGCAATTTCAGGGGAAATAACCTGCAGCAAATCCTTTTACACAGCGCACATATTGCAAGTTGTTATGCACTTGAAATGTAGCATGTCCAAGATCCAAAAATGAACAAAAGACATATCAAGACCCTGCAAACAATTACATGCAAGAAAATTAAGGCCTGTCTACTTCAATTTGTCTTTAACTACATTCAAATGCCAAGCAAGACAAGAAAATTAATGCTCCAGAATGTTAATTAATTAGTTTCATTCTTTCATAAAGTAACGTCATTGAAGCTTAATCACACTGTATTTTCACCTCATAACCAGAACTAATCCAATAAAATACAAATTTAAAATGTGAACTAATCCATATTCTTAACAAATCAAGTAATCAATATTCAATAATCAACTTATTAGAAATCAAGATATCAAGAGGCACACAAAACTAGAAGAAGAAAATCGGTGAAGAGATCTGACCGGCGGCGAGTGAGAGTGGAGAAGAGCGGCGGGGAGCAGATTGGCGAGGAGGTCAGAGGTTGCAGGCTGGGCGGAGAGACATCACATAGCTTACAGGGAGGGCGGAGAGAGAAGACATAGCAGCAGGCGCAGTGAAGAGTAGAAATGGGCTGCGTGTTTGACAGAGACAGAGCGAGAGAGTGAGGGAGAAGATTAGGGCTATCAAGTATATCAAGTATCGAGACACCAAAAAAAAAAAAATCAAGTATCGGGCTATCGGCAGCTAAAAGGACTGAGGTATTGCACTATTACTTGGGGATTACTCATTCATTTGTTTTTAAAAATATATTTTTTTAGTATTTATGTTTGCTGATAATATTTTTTTTATTAGTTTATATCCTCATACTCAAATATACGTGATAAATAAAAATATATTTTTACTTTAGATATTTATGTATAAAATTGAAAAAGAAAAATACCAGGTCTACACACGAAAAATTCGCATATTGATAAAAGGGTAATGCTATTTGAATAAGTGGTTTTGGTTAACCAAGTGCAACCAAGTAATTTATTTCTATGCTAAATAGAATATTATTTCGGTATCAAATAGTATAAAAAAGTGCACCTAAATAAAATTCTATTTGACACTGAAATAATCTTCTATTTAACATAGAAATAAATCACTTGGTTGCACTTGGTTGGCCAAAACCACTTGTTCAGATAAAATTATTGTTGATAAAATTACCTATAAATGAAAAAAAAAAATTCTACACATAAAAGATAATGTTTAACTAGTATATGGCCTACGCTATGCGCGGATTGTTGTATATTTCAGTTTCATATTATTTTTTTAATAATATGTTTTTGGTAAACTTATTTCAACAAATCAATGAGTCTGATGTATTTTCGTACCTTTTATAAACTTCTGTTCGTAAAAATTCATATAATTAATATAACCAATTGTTAGCCGTAATCATCAGGTGAGTTCATCAACATATCGAACTGAACTCCCAGAAAAAATTTGACTAATACGGACAGTTGTAGAATGATTATCTCCAAAGAGTCTAAAAATTATGAGTTTTGTAACAAAGTTTTCAAATGAAAAAATGAAAACACCAAATTTTAGATGCAACACCTTAATATGTTATGAAATTCTCAGTCCACTACTAAATCTGGATTAATACGTAACTTTGAGACCTGAAAATGACTCTGTACTAAAGTCTTCTCTGTCACATAAAAAATTTCAAAATTGTTTAAAAAAAATTCAAAAGATATCGAGCAACACGAGTTTATGTAACACCCTGCATGTTGATCTCTGTAGTTCTTCTGATTATTTAGTATTTTCTTTATAGTTGACCGTTGACTTTTTGACTTTGACCGTTGACCGATGTTGACCATTGACCAAAGTTGACCCATGTGGACAAACCTTGGGTGGTTGACTGGGTTGACCGGTTGATCATGTGGTTTGTTTGGACCATTGACCGATTCAATGGAGTAAACCGGAGTTTAAAATCGAATGTAGTCGCGAAACCTCGTAATCGACCGTTTTGGCTCAGATTTACTACGGTAACTTCAAGACCGGATCGAACCTTAAAGCCGACTCATATAATGATGTTTTGATGACAAAACAAAACTTCTGTATAAAAATAAAACTCTGTCAGAAACGGAAGACAAAAACTCACCCGGGTCAGGGTTTACGCCTCTACTCGAATTTCGAATCATTTGACGGAATCGGACCAGCTTCTTAG